>JASDQU010102329.1:235069-261609 GCA_032191745.1 Picea mariana | reverse complement strand
GTGAGATATTTTGGAATGGAGTCACCCTTCTCCATTTTGATCTTCCTGAGTTTATCTTTGAGCGCCAATTTCGTATGGTCGCTGTTGTTTTGGAACAGATCCATCAAAACCTTCCACATTGCATGTGGTGTGGCTTTCCCATGGAGACTTTAGACAATGTGGTCTCGTACTCCCTCCAACAGAGTCCTCCTCGCCTTTTCCACTTTCTTTTGCCATGCATCAAGATTTGTAGTGTCTGTTGCATCTGTATTAGGAACATCTTTGTCAATGTATTCCTTCAAGCCATTGTCTTCGAGTACAACTTCCATCTTGTCCTTCCAAGCAATGTAGTTCAAGCTTCCCTTGAGTGCATACTCCAACCTCAATCCATTGAAATCCATTTCGATCTTGAATCAACTGTAGCACCAAGAAAGTCCTTCTGCAAATTTGAATTTTATCCAACCACAATCTCAACTGCGGCAATCCTTGTTTCCCTGGGAGGTTCGCACCTGACCATTTACTAGCCTGAGGGAAGTTTTCACCTCACCAGTGTACAACATGCAAACCTTATGAGAGAGTTCACACTGTAATATATTGTGGGGTGAGGGAAGTTCGCACCTCTCCTTTGAGCATCCTGCGAGAATCCTAAGGAAGTTCACACCTCTCCTTTGAGTAGGGTGCGAGAATTTATGCTCTAAAAAATGTGTGAAGTTTTCAGTACTATTCCGTCACACCCTACTAGAGACGAGACCTATGAAAATACTATTATTTTCTCACCTCACTTCCGTAGCTCTGTGGATCTGATACCATGTAGAAATTTCAATACAATTAATGTATTTCCTGTGATTCTCCTGCTCTAACAATTATATGCCATTGTTAAATATAGAATCGCTTCTACTAATATTCTTGTGGAAATTTAAACCACGATCACAAAGTGAAATATCAAGAACACATAACACATAAGTTTTTATAAGAAAGTGTAAAGCTAAAAACCACACTATCATATATTACGTATATCATGGATCATGAAAAATCTCATACAAAACTCTAATCCAAGAGATCTCAGTACAATACAATCGTCTCACATTGTCATACAAAAAATTCAACAAATACATGTGCCAATTCTGTCTCTAGACAACCTGCCTCCTCTGCACATTCCCTGCAAATAGAATTCTCACAATGAATTCGAATTTCCTAGTTTTCACATGCTCATGAGCATATCCACTGCATGTGTGATTGCATGAGTGCACTTCACTCAAATCACAACTGATAGCCAAACTGTCCCTTTCACCTGTTATCTCAACTGGGCCTCCATTGGATCTGACATGCATGTAGTTAACCGTGGTGAATCTTCAGTTGCATATGAGTTCACTGATTGTGAATTAGTTAATAATTAATTTATTGAACTCTCATTAGTGCAAGTTTAGTTACAACTTCAAGTCACCTCCATGTCTTACCAGCCAACCTCTGAACTCAAATTTCCCATAGTTAACTGATTTTCCATTTCAGTTAATTATTTCAAGTAATTATGAGATAATAGATTAATATTTATTGTCCAATTTATTTAAGGGAAAAGTAAATTAGACACATGTTTCTTGTTGACTTTTCAACACCACCCAACCGTAGAGACTATTGTTCTAAGTATCAACAACAATGTCACCCCCGAGCCAGGGATATGAATCCACAAGGACAGTTCCAGAGTGTTACTCGGCTTTCCAAACCAGTCAACACTCAAGCTCTCATTGGATTCTCTAGCACTCACAACAATCCAAGTACCCAACTTTCTTCTACCCAACCTGCACCACCCAAGAGAATGGAACCCCACCCTTCTCTGGCATGCAACCCCACATGAATTCCTTCTCCTTCTAGGGCTCAAGTGCAGCTGGTTCGGAATCTCCATGCTGAGACTCTTAGGACTTGTAGCTGTGAGAAACATTGGACACATTCCAAGAATCTTAGACATTCATGCCTAAAATCATGGTTGGATTACACCAACACTCTATACAACCAATAATTCCATGGATTCACTTCAGTAGTTCGTCTTACTTTCCTGAGCCAAGACATGCATGAGAAAAATGAGTGAGTGAAGAATATGAATGGAGTGCAGACTCCACGAGAGAGGGTGAACAGTGAAAAATTTGGGTGAATAAACGTGTGAGGTGAAAAAAAACAACACCAGAATGGGGACGAGAATGAGAGTGAGTGAAGGACCAAAACAAATGAGAGAATTAGCCAACAGGAGATCCCGTTCACTCGACTAGGGATGATTTTTTGTAATTTGTGGGGACCAAGAACCTATTGGACTTCCCCCAAGAAGCTTACGTAACTGATTCCCCCCCCATTAAACAAAATGGGTAATTAAAACATGAAATAAACACTTATCCCCTCAAGCCCCCTCTCTTCTAGAGTAATAGCCCCCTATAACTCTAGTCCTTGTCCGTCTAGCATGAAACAAGGTATTTATTATTAATAATGATCAAACATTACATTTCTTAGGCACACTGGCCTTTTAATAATTGTTTGGGCACTCTGGCCTCTCAAAAATGTAAAAATACATTATTTAATATGTGGGCTAAAAAATTAGGGTGTTGCATCCCCTCCCCCTTATTTTAGCACTGTCCTCAGTGCATATACAAAACATGAATCAAAATTACAAAATTTATTCAAAAATATGCAGGTACTCTACTTGTATGGCATCTTCATGCTCCCAGGTAGCATCTTCAGGAGCGTAGTAGGTCCACTAAACTTTTACCAGCTCTATAACTCGATTTTGAAGCATTTTGACTATTTTGTCCAATATTCGCATTGGCTAGACTTGAAAGTCTCCCTCTGTTTCTACCTGAATCAAATGCCAATCAATAACATGGTTATGATCATGTACATATTTCTTTATCAAAGAGACATGAAATACATTATGCACATTCATGGAAATAGGTAATGCAAGCATGCATGCAATTGGCCCTATTCTGTCCAATATCTCAAATGGGCCACATAATCTAACTGCCATCTTTATACAACTGTCCAACTTCAAAGAGATATTCTTGGGATTTACTTTCTAAAGCACATGCTCTGCCATCCTGTCATCCCTACCTTTCCCTTCTTTTCTATGGAAAGAGAAAGGAACAAAAGATAATTTTATATCGATTCGAATGGATCGATCAAATAATTGAATCGTATCAGATGCGAAAGTGTTTGACTCTAAGAGTATAAACGAAAAGATTTTGTTCCTTTCCTTTCTCTCCGGATGTTAAATAAAGAGCTCTTAGTTCAGTTCGGTAGAACGTAGGTCTCCAAACCTGATGCCGTAGGTTCAAATCCTACAGAGCGTGATTCTGTTCCTATCAAACTCAACCTTCTAAATTATCGAGAATTCATTCCAATTGGAACGAGCAATGGAATCTGACCTCCCAGGAAAAGTAGGAGGTCAATGAAATTGAAGGATATTCCCGGATCAAATATCCAATTGATCACCACGTCGGTATTGTGAATATGCAGTTACGGATAATCCGGCCACTTTAAGCTCTCTTGTTGTCCTATTATTATCGGCATAAACTTTCTGTCTATCCTCAATTGCCTTTACATTCTACTTAATCTTAACCTTCTGGTCTTCCATCTCCTTGAGCAACTCTGGGACAAGTACCACTCTATCTGTTGGGTTATCTGAGCTTACTAGAGTACTTTATTTCCTACCATACAAGGCTTCAAATGGGCTCATCTTCAATGAATTTTGATACCCATTATTATAGGCAAACTCAATCAAGTGCAAGTAATCTTCCTACTTAGATGGATTAGCATCACATACATTCTCAACATGTCTTTGATTACTCGGTTGACTCTCTTTATCTACCCATATGACTGTGGATGGTATGTTGTGCTAAAGTTCAGATTTGTACGAAATCCTTTAAATAATCTCTTCCAGAAATTTGCTGTAAACTTAGTGTCTCTGTCTGAGACAATTGTCCTAGGTATCCCATGCAACCTAGCAATTTCCTTTATGTAAATTTATGCACTATTAGCTATTGTATGAGTTTTTTTTACAGGAAAAAAATGAGAAGCCTTGGTCAATTTATCAACCACTACCATGATTGAATCATGTTGCCTAGTTGTCCTGAGCAACTTTGTTAGAAAATCAATGGTTGTTACTCTCATTTCTTCTCTGGGACTGGTAATGGCTGTAGAAAAACCACTGGGTGTCTATGCTCATCCTTTAGTCTTTGACATTCCATACATATGGTGATGTAATCAACAACATCCTTTTTCATTCCTGGCCAAAAGAATTGGCTTCTTATTGCTCTAATTGTTTCCTGGTAACCAGGATGTCCAACATATGGAACTTTGTGCATTTATTTTAGTACCAGATTCCTAAGTTCTCTAGAAATAGGAACATAAATTACATTTTTATGCATAAGTAATCCATCTTCCTTTATCTCATACTCTTTCATTTTCTGTTGTACATCCTCTTGCTGCAAGATTTCCTTTACTTGTAGGTAATGATGATCTGTAACAACAACATATAAAAATTTTCCCTTCAGGTCTGATTGATGCATACTGACAGTTGTAGCATGCGTGAGATGCACCAGTCTTCTAAGTGCATCAATAAATTTGTTTTCTTTTCCCTTGATATGCTTAATATCAAAGTCGTATTCAATTAAAAATTCAAGCCATCTTATTTTCCTGGAATTCAAAGTTGGTTGTTCTAAAAGATACTTCAGACCATTGTGGTCTGTTCTTAATTCAAATCTCTTTCCCATGAGATAATGCCTCTGCTACTTCAATGCATGAATAATGGAAGCAATCTCCAAGTCATGCATGCGTGGTGTTGAGGAAAATATATGAATTGATCTTACTCAAGAATTTTCATACTTTACTTGGCTAAATCAAATTAGATGGGAATATCACCCTATGTTTACAGCCAACAAAAATAACATCCTAACTCACAAGTATTAATTATGAGTGCTTAGGCTAGTCTTTTATCAACAAAAATCTTGCTAGAAATTTACTTTTTATGTAATTTTATGAATATAACAGTTGCTGAAATAAATGTAAGAACAAAAGGAAAGGCACCAAGATGATAATCAAGATAGATGAGACATAAATAAATCCTTTATTTCATTCCAATTCACCAAAGATTCATTTTTTTTACAAAATATCATACACAAATCTCGGACCAAAGTCAAACTTAAACATCCCTGATGGAACATGCAAAAGGACCTCTAACAGAAAACCAAAACTAACCTCTAAAAGTTGGACCAGCTTGCCACAAATTTATGCCCATTCGACTCTGCACAATATCCTTTATCAATCATGAAAATTAATTCACAAACAAACAAGACTACATAGACTATCAAAGATAGATCAACACCTCTGAAGAACAAGTGTCTGAATGATTTGATTCAGACCTGAATATTGTTGTCTACAATAAGACCCTGTTATCATAAAAGAGAATTAGGTTGTGGTGAATATATGAATGAATGAAAACTGAATTATCTCAACATAAACTCAAAGAGAAAACCTTAGCATGCTTCTCCTTCTACCCCCCTTGTTCCTCCCTTTCCTTTTTCTTTTAACAAATTAAAATTGGTTGAAGAAGTTGAACCAATTTATTAGTTAAGTTAATTAAAAGACTCAACTAACTTTAGTTAGGGGGAAAACTAATAATTATAACAAGGGTCATAAATAAATAATAACTAGTAGGTGGGACCCCTTGTGACTCCCTTTAATTCACATAAATTA
Organism: Picea mariana; assembly: GCA_032191745.1. Classification (NCBI taxonomy): domain Eukaryota; kingdom Viridiplantae; phylum Streptophyta; class Pinopsida; order Pinales; family Pinaceae; genus Picea; species Picea mariana. The sequence continues at coordinate 255,897 of JASDQU010102329.1, read as the reverse complement.
TAACAATCATAACATAACCATTAGTTAAACAAAATACACCTCCTTGTGCCTCCCATTAACATATTCACTTTTGGCAATTAAAACTCATGAAATTTGAAATTATTTCAAAATAATACTCATATATCCAAAATAAACATGCTGTCCAAAGATCCATTAAGTCAACTATCATGAAAATATAGATAACATAAAACTCAAAAACCATATTTCCCAGTCTACAATGCAACCTTTCCTTGGTTGCTGCTGTCACCTCTTGATTTTTCGAGAAGACACGTATTTGTTAGAGTCATTGGAGGGTGAGGAAGGGGCAACAATGGCTTTTACTTTATCAAGTGCATGGTGGGCTTCAGTCTTCAATATCTTCCTAGCATGGGAGGATTTCATTGGTGAGTGGTTAGGGGCAGCTTGGAAAATGGATTTCAAAGGCGGAGGAGCAGGCAAAGACAAGTTTGGCCAGCCACGATGTTGGGAGACTATCGGGTGGAAAATCTCTTTCCATCCATAATTTTTAGGGACCTCGTGTTGTAAGGAGACATGAGGAGGTACATGGATACCGGGGGCTTTTGAGGCTTGGAAGGGAGGCCTTTCAGGCCTAGGTTGGACTATTCCCTACCCAATCCAATTAAAGAATCTAGCATGAAACAATTGGCCAAGCTCTTTTGAATCAACGTCAAAATGTATGGAGAGAATGGGCCTTCTTGGGCCTTGGTTCCAGTTACCTCTACCTCTGTTTCCTCATCCATGGCTTCCTCGACTATAAAAACTCATCCTGCATGTGTGATCGATTAGAAAATATTCTTTTAAATAACCATACATGACAACTCTTAAAAATATGAAATAGATTTGGCTCAGAATGTATCAGACTCATGCAATCCAATCCATACAAATTGTTTTACTGTTAATCAATGAGCAGGGGGGTGAAACAGGGCTCTAGAATATGTGAGGGGTTTGTATTGAGCGAAAAAATGATACAATGAAAGGGGAGAAGCATGGTCACTTCTCAATGACAACAACAATCATATGTAAAGAAAACCAATAAAACCTCACTGCAATCCACACAAGACACTGCCACTTTCATCCATTTTAACACATAAATTCTATGGACTGTAATCAATCTCAGAATAGGGAGTGAAAAAGAAATATGGGAGGTGACGGGGTTTGTAATTAGTGGAAAGTGAAATAATGGAAGGGAAGAAGGACAATTATTGTTCATGGAATTAATTAAGTGATCCATAAATCATTCTGTGAAAGAAGATGCATCAACCATCAATCACTTGACTAAATAATATTTTTTGTGTATTTCAAGTTCATTGTTCAAAATCAAATGTCCCACACAGTGCCATCACAAAACAACATGAATCTTATACAATTTGCAAGAGGTTTTGTTCCCTTCATCCACACACTATGCATTTTATAAAAATTTACGAACAATACCCATTTCCAATATGTAACTATCCAAATCAACCACCGCCCATGCATTTCTTCAATCCACAACTATACTCGAAAGTCATGTTCTCAAAATATTAATGAAGTCACTATTACTGCAATAGAGCACATCAAAATGCAATGATATGCAATAACATATATATGCAATAACCAAAATAATCAAGACCAAATTTCCACACCTGAAATGACAATTAATCATACAACCAACAACCACCATTTAGACACAAGCTATGTACAGGGTAATTTTCCCAGGCAATGTAGTTCTGCCACTGTAAAAGAAAACAATTCAATGTGATTTAAAATCTGGGCCACCTATCCAACACGACCGTCATCAACAACATGCTTTCTTTAACCAATGGTCGATTTCAATAAATAACATGCTTAAAACTCTGTGGGTATCCCTGAGTATGAGAAACAAGCTATCCATACCACACATAGTGCACAACTAACAGAACTCCACGGTGCAACATTTCTACTTAGCACAAAAAACACACAATCACGGTAATAACTGGACATATTGGCTGAGAAATCGATTTAATATAAGATTTCTTCGATTTAGTCACACCGTGATCGACTATGCTATGCACACTCAGGTCTATATAACCAACAAGCACAAGGATGCAGTGGAATACTTTCTATAGTTACCTAGTCCAATAATCATTCAGCCCCAAGAAAACCATAGTTACCATGCCCAATATTTCATTTTTCAAAATACCATACACACAATGCAACATGCGTGAGAAACACCAAGCATTTGTAACCAATGTAAGATATCATCTGAAAATTATTAGTGCAAATACTAGTGATTGTATATCAACCAAACAATTCTCCACTGTTGTAGAAAATCAATCAACCGAACAAGTTGTGGTAGCTATGCATACCCACACATCCATTTGAATTGGGGAAACATCCCTCTCCATTAAACAATACTAAGTTATCAAACATAAGGAGAGCGACTGTGTAACTTGAATCATGCGGATAACAAACAGGGTTTACCAATGTTATACAGAGGCAGTAACTACATTCCAAACCAACATGATTGTCATATAGCCAACTGGATGGGTCTGTACTAAGACATAGTCGACAATATACAACCATCCAATAATCAAGTGGTAAAACCAACAAGCCAGGCTGGTGTTCCATGTCAACCCTCAAACCTATGTATTTAAAGGTTCACACTGTGACTAACACAGGGAACCTAGAGCCAACTTCCTTCAATGGTGAAAAAAATCGATACCAATAGTGCATATATAGAGGGAGCCACGAATTATTCATGGATAGATAACAAATCTCGAGATAGGAGGGATACCACAGAGGAGCGAGGCTCCAACCCGACTGATAGTGATGCTTAACGCATGCAGGGTGTAACCCTTGTGGCTCTTAAAACAACCACAACACTAAAGTGATGACAAGGTCGAGTAAGAACATGAGAGCCCATTTCGTGGCCTTTAGTGATGAAATCAACCATTTCCCAAATGAAAAAAACACAATGATGAAGAGTGTATTTAGCCATTAAACCCATAAAAACCAGATACTGGACAAGTGATGCACACGTGTGGGGACAACCAACCAAGAAAAACAAAAACAACTTCCAACTAAACCAACAAAACCATAGAGAGCCCCTATGGCTGCTAGCACCTAGGGTGACCCAATAAAACTATGAATCCAAGACTATTGTAGAAGAATCATCATGCTTCATTCCAAGAACACAATTTTACACGGTTGCAACCTTAAGAAAAACTCAAACCGATACACCCAAGATAGTAATTATTTCATAACCAGAGTAAAATCATGAGTGGCCAAAAAAAAACATACATGTAATCGAATGATTTAAACCAAGAGCTGGCCGAGTGGTTCCTTCTTGCTTAAATTTCAGAGCATAACCACAGCCAAGATCGAACAATAGCTCGACTAGGGTGGTGGCTAATGAGAGGAGTAAAGGTGACGTGTAGTAAATGCACGTCGCCTCCACCCACAATTCATTAATTCAACAATTTATACCAACAAGCCCTCCATTAACACCATTAATCAAATCATGCATCGAAACCATCACCATACTACAAATCTAAATCGCATCCATTAGTGTCCATCACTTTGTCAAAATGCACCACACCTATTTTATCCATCTTATTCATATTTCCAATATAAATCAATTTAAAACGCACAACCATTACCACTATTATCCTGCCAATATGCGCCACCAACATTTCAAACCATATGCGTATTTACCATATAATTCAATGACAGTTGCATAACCATTCACTTGGTAGCTAGGATTTAACCATAGTTGTTAAGTCTTTTATGCACATAGTATAGTATGTAGGATAGCTTTAAAATCTTCCTCTTGAAATTGTTTCTCACTTCCTTTAAGTTATTCACATTTGATATTGTAGAACTAGGTCCCCTTCCTTTGCATTTGTTCTAATATTTTGCCTCTCTCAAAACTGCCCTTCATGTAATTTTACTGATATGTTTGTTATGCAGGTGTGATAAGAACACACATCAATGATATTAATGAATAACATAGGTGGTAGTAACATAAGGAATCAACACTTCATAAGCTAAATTCATAATCAATAACAACAGGATCTTCATCAACCATGTGAGCCATGTCGCACATCATCTCAACCTCAAAATGAACATATCTTCTCTCCAATAGTTCAAGGGGGTCCCACCTACTAGTATTATTTAGTTTTTATAATAATAGGATTTAGAAATACTTTGACGACAAAAATTCGTTGACAATTTTTAATCTTCGACAAGCTGGCGACTCCACGGGAAAATTTGTTTCCAACAATTTTTCAACTCATAACTCATGGTTTCACAGACCAAGAATAGTAATTTTAGAAGACGTAACCAGAATAATTATGCAACAGGGGGAAGTGAGCGAATTTAATGGAAAATATGATTGGGAATTTGGGAATAACTTTTGAAAATTTTTAAGTATGAGGGGGTTTACTCCTATATGCACAATTATTCATCCAGAATCGGCTCTTATCTCAAGGAGAAAAATTTATGGTTCTACTCTTTTATTTCTCAATGGATGAAGAAATGGAAAGAAGAAGCGGGAAATAACCAATTTCTTTACAAGACAACAATGGAAATATATAACAATTTCAAGGGTCCTTCAGAGGAGACATCATAATAGCTATGTAAGCTTGATTGTTATTGACTAAAAGTGCTTCACAAGAGTGTCACTGTGGCAGAATTGATCCAACGTTCTATCTTGACCAAACACTAAAAGATGATAAAGACAAAAATCACAATAGAAGTAATAATGCAGAAATTAAAACAACAACAGTAAAAGACTCAATTTGAAAAACAAGAAGGAGATAAAACTTTAACTTAGAAGGCATAAATCAAGGTACTGTAAGCATAGAAAAGAAGAACAAAAATTGAAATCATAGCTAGGCTACTAGAATACAACAAAATCTAGACAACATCAGAGATTTTCATGTTGGTTCCTTGCAATATTTCAAGCAAGGGCTGTCAGTGCTATAGGGAAACAATCGCTCCTGTAAATATTTTGAGATATAAGAATTAGTATCCAAGACAAAATCAATTTGGAAAGGACCGATCACCTGGAAATATGATGTAATCATCATTCCCTTGACACAGACAATTAGCTCATCAAGATATAGATGGAGACTGACCAATTCATCGAGAGTCATGTGCATAGTTTTTTTTAAAGCAATACCTGTATCAAGTAAGATAAAACGCCGACATTTGTGAGGAATGGTATTTCAATTAGTAATGAAAGTGGTTTTGTGAACATTTTCTCCTTTTACTTTGATTTTATTGTAACCAAACAAACTGTCAAGTAAGGGTCTTAACTGTGACTCTACAACCCATTGCAAAAACATTTCAATATTGAGAGAGGAAAAAGGGGTTTCTCATAATCGCTTGCCTAAAAGTTTGAAGACTAATGCAATTTTTGATATTACCATTGCTCCCTAGGGATGATTTCCAAATTGAGACCCATTCAAGGTGGGGTGAAAAAAACATTCCATCCCTTAAGAAATCTCTCAAATCCCTTCGAAAGGGTGCTTCGGGTGCAGATTTAACAAATTCTTGTTTTTTCCTAGCTAGTTTCATGATATGATGAATAAGACCAGGATCAAAACCATGAAGATCCTCATAATACCAAGAAAAAACCTTTTGAGATTCACCAAGTAGTCTGGTGGACCTCATCTCTTTTTTACCAGAACATTGGACATTTATTTTAACATTGGTTGAAGGTTCAAATGTCCTAATGTTTAGGAGGATGGTTTCAATCACCTCCTTCTGTAACTCCTCTTCCTTTTGTTTTTCTTTGTTTCCTAAAACACTCAAGGAAAACAAACTCTCAAGAGGAGTAAATCCCTCAGGAATATTATTATTTTCTACAGATATAATCTCCTCGTCCTCGAGAGGTTCATTTTGAATGACAACACAAATGCTCTCATCATTAGGGATGGCCTTCCAGAATTATTCATTTTCATAAATGTATGGACGATGCAGAGATTGGAAAGAACAATTAGGCCAGCGAGGCAAGAGTTGATGAGTAGGAGAGGTTTCAATGAAAACTAACCGATCAGATATTGAATTCAAATCCTTCTTAACATGAGTGATGTTGAAAGATAGAAGGTTCAAGACAAGTGCCCAAACAGTTTGGGACTATTTTTCCATCAACTTGTCTCTAGGAGAGCATGTCTTACGTATCGGGTTCACAACAAGCTCAGAATTCCCGAAAACTGAAAGGTGACCACAACCAATATTAAGGGCATTCTCAATGCCTAACAATAAAGATTTGAATTCAACAACATTGTTTGAACAAGCAAACTCCAACCTGTATGACAAATTATGAATTTTTCCTGTAGGGGAAACCAAGATAATACCAGCCTCGTTACCTTCATTAGAGTGTGAACCATCGAAGTGCATACACCACAATTCATCAACTGAATTAATTCCTTCTAGAGGAATATTATCCTCTTCAACAAAGATGGAATACACTCCTATGTCTCCTTCGATATAGTTTACGTTATATCGCAGAACACTCTCTATGTAGGGTGAAATTCTTCCTTTTCTAAGGACTATAATGTTCTTACCATTCTGAGGAATAGATAAATGTGTCCCGTAGAGTGTGAGGTATCCACCTGTTATGGCTTTCCAATCTCTCCCCAAGATAATTGAATAATTTCTCATAGGCATATCAATTACCTGAATGCTGAGGGTTGTCTTTATCTCAGGATGAGCGCATAAAACCAAGGTTACATATTTAATCTTGCGTATGGTTGTTTGTTGTAGACTTTTATAGGAGAGCATGCTTCTAGCATTTTTGTTTGTACATGACAAGCCTAGCTCTTCCATAATAATATTCAACATGACGCTTGGGCCTGAACCACCATCAATGAGGCAACAATGGGCAATCTTATCCATGTTCTTTACAAAATTATAAAAAGGTTTTTTTTTACAGGGTATCTAAAGTTATGTACACCTACTTTATTTATAGAAGAACCCTCTTCGGCTACCTCTTTGGAAATATTGGCTACAAAGAAATATTTTTCTTCCATGTAATTGTTTCAGATGCATCTGTTGTTTAGGGATGATAACCATGTATAGGAGGGTTGCATCTACTTTGATGTTGGCCAATTGATTCAAGATATTGTATTTAGAAGAGGGAGGAGGGAGAGTGATTCTTTGACTCTCAAGAATTTTAGGAACCTAGGATGTAGCAGCGATTGAGGAGGAGCTCAGGCTAGAAGAGCTGTGAGGAGGATCAAATTTACCCTTGGGAGCATAGGATTTGTTCCTAGTGTTAATAACCATGACATCCTCTGGCTCTGCAAAGTCTAGGACAACAATAGTAGCTTCTAGTATTTTACCAAATATCTTATCTCTGGCACTCTTCTTTACCTCACATGTGGTTTCTTCGTGGTTCTCCTCACAAAAGTTACATCGACTCTGAGGCAGGATAGACTTAGGTTGAAAATTGTTTTCAATCGGATTTCTAAAAGGGGGTGCAGAAGAGGATGAATCTCCAGGGGTGAGAGGGGAGATAGTACCCTTCTACTCAAATGCTATGATACGATTGTTCATATCTTGTACTAGCTGTAAGAGAGCGGACATGTCTGTCTGTCTAAGTAATTCTCCCTGGGGAAGACCATTTCTTTCAAGCTGTTTTTCATACTAGGAGAAAGTATGCAGACTAGAGCTGAGATTGTCGATGGCCTTTTCCTCAAGCCTATTACAATAGTGAGAATTAAGTGCATTTTAGTAATGCATGAAAGCGTATTGGTTCTTAGGGAGGATAAGTTCGGGGATTTGATTATACAACTTGGTGACACACAAGTTGAAAGACCTGATGGTATCACCATATTTGTAAGTGACGTTATTGTATTCCATTAACTTCTTGGCAGGGCTTTTGGATTTCCCATAAGTAGATCAGAACCAATAGATTAACTCCTCTCAAGTAGATAGGATCTTAGGAGGAAGGTCAAAGAATTCGACCACAACCTTTCCTTCCAAGGAATTGACAAACAAGCGCATGCAAGTGTCATTGCCATTAGCCCCTATGTTATGACAAGCATTAGAAAATGCCACTAGGTGTTTATTTGTATTGACAATGTTATTCCCCGAAAACTTAGGCAAATTCTCCTTAAACTTCATAAGTGGGCGAGTAGCAGGTGCTAGGTTAAGAGGAGAGGATGCATGCCACAGTGTTGTTGTGGCATCTTCTTCGAACTGAAAAAGTCCATACTTTTTTATGACTTTTGTGGGATTTGTGGTAGTTTGGACATGGATATGGTGGCTATATAAGCTACCAATCACTAATGATGATGAATATTGCGAATATGGAGCACTTCTAGTGCCACCAAATCCACCACTAGATTCCATCCTGTGGATAACAGTTGAGGGAAAGATATACAAACTAGATGAATAAGATAAAGTTCTCCTTAGATCACTTTGTTGGGCAGATAACAAAACGTTTCTCCTTCCTATTTCAGCAATAGGATTGATTTCAAATGACAAGCCTCTTTTTCTTCTAGAAGCATGAGAATATAAGGACATGAAAGAAAGGACAAAACTTGAAGAAACAAAGGGTTACTGCTGATTTCTAGGTTGTCTACGTCTAGCCTCCAATTTTTCTTGAGCACTAATATCTTGTTCAATTGCTTCCCACGAATGGTTAAGTTCAACACAAGTATTAGTAGTGTCTAGAATGGTGTTAAATAGGTTCAAAGCAATGCTGGTCTGGTCTTGAAGACCAGGCTCGATATTGGGTTGCCTTGCAACAATAACAGTCATTAATAGAAAAATATTCAAAGAATCAATTTTAGAAAAAGAAAGATGTATCGATGAAAATCGAGTATAAAAATTTACTAGAGAGATATCAAAGATCTCCCCAGTATGGTCGCCAAATAAATGTTGAGGAAAATATATAAATTGATCTTACTCAAGCATGTTCAGACTTTACTTGGCTAAACCAAAGTAGACGGGAATATCACCATATGTTTATACCCAAAAAAAATAACATCATAACTCACAAGTATTAATTATGAGTGCTTAGGCTAGTCTTTTATCAACAATAATCTTGCTGAAAATTTACTTTTTATGTAATTTTATGAATATAACAGATGCTGAAATAAATGTAAGAACATAAGTAAAGACACCAAGATGATAATCAACGTAGATTAGACATAAAGAAATCCTTTATTTCATTCCAATTCACTGAAGAGTCATTTTCTTTACAAAATCTCATATAGAAATTTTGGACCAAAGTCAAACTTAGACATCCCCGATGGAACATACAAAAGGACCTCTGCCAAAAAACCAAAACTGAACTCTAAAAGCTGGATCAAATTGCCACATATTGCTGCCCACTCGACTCTGCACAATAGCCTTTTATCAAATTAAAATTGGTTGAAGAAGTTGAACCAATTCATTAGTTAAGTTAATTAAAAGACTCAACTAACTTTAGTTAGGGGGAAAAGTAATAATTATAAATAAATAATAACTAGTAGGTGGGACCCCTTGTGATTCCCTTTAGTTCACACCAATCATAAAAATCATATCATAACCATTAGTTAAGAAAAATACACCTCCTTGTGCTTCCCATTAACATATTCACTTTTGGAAATTAAAACTCATGAAATTTGAAATTATTTCAAAATAATACTCATATATCCAAAAAAACATGTTGTCCAAAGATCCATGAAGTCAACTGTCATGAAAATATAGATAACATAAAACTCAAAAACCATATTTCCCAGTATGTGATGCAACCTTTCCTTGGTTGTTGCTGTCACCTCTTGATTTTCCTAAATTTGCCTTAGTCTGTGTAGTGCCTTTAGGCTTAATCTCACTGATCACATGGGAACAATCATCCCTCAAATGCATTCGGCAAGACACAGATTTGTCAGAGTCATTGGAGGGTGAGGAAGGGGTAGAAATGGTTTTCCTTTATCAAGTGCATGGTGGGATTCAGTCTTCAATATCTTGCTAGCATGGGAGGATTGCACTGGCAAGTGGTTAGGGGCAGCTTGGACAATGGGGTTCAAAGGCGAAGGATCAAGAAACGACAAGTTGAGCCAGCCACGATGTTGGGAGATTTTCGGGCGGACAATCTCTTTCCATCCATCATTTTCAGGGACCTCAGGTTGTAAGGAAACATGAGGAGGTAGAGGGATACCAAGGTCTTGCAGGGCTTGGAAGGGAGGCCTTTCAGGCCTAGGTTGGACTATTTCCTGCCCAATCCAATTAAAGAATCCGACATGAAACAATTGGCCAATCTCTTCTGAATCAATGTTAAAATGTGTGGAGAACCTTGGCCTTCTTGGGCCTCGGTTCCAGTTACCTCTACCTATGTTTCCTCGGACATGGCTTCCTCGACTGAAAAAACTCATCCTGCATGCATGATCAATTAGAAAATAGTATTTTAAATAACCATACATGACAACTCTTAAAAATATGAAATAGATTTGTCTCAGAATGTATCAGACTCATGCAATCCAATCCATACAAATTGTTTTATTGTTAATCAATGAGCAGAGGGGGTGAAACAGGGTTCTGGGATATGTGAGGGGTTTGTATTGAGTGAAAAAATGATATAATGAATGGGGAGAAGCATGGTCACTTCTCAATGAAAACAATAATCAATTGTAAAGAAAACCAATAAAACCTCACTGCAATCCACACAAGACACTACCACTTTCATCCATTTTAACAAAAAAATTCTCTTGACTGTAATCAATCTCAGAACAGGGAGTGAAAAAGGAATATGGGAGGTGATGGGGTTTGTAATTAGCAGAAAGTGAAATAATGGAAGGGAAGAAGGACAATTATTGTTCATGGAATTAATTAAGTGATCCATAAAACATTTTGTGAAAGGAGATGCATCAACCATCAATCACTTGACTAAATAATAATTTATGTGTATTTAACAAGTTCACTGTTCAAAATCAAATGTCCCACACAGTTCCATCACAAAACAGTGGGAATTCTATACAATTTACAAGAGGTTTCGTTCCTATCAAAATCAACCACTGACCATGCATTTCTTCAATCCACAACTATACTCAAAAGTCATGTTCTCAAAATAATAATGAAGTCACTATTACTACAATAGAGACCATCAAAATACAATGATATTCGTTAACATATATAAGCAGTAATCAAAATAATCAAGACCAAATTGCCACACCTAAAATGACAATTAATCATACAACCGACAACCACCATTTAGACACAAGCTATGCACAGGGTACCCAGACAATGTAGTTTTGCCATTGTAAAAGAAAACAATTCAATGTCATTTAAAAGCTGGGCCACCTATCCAACACGACCGTCATCAACAACATGCCTAATTTAACCAGTGGTTGATTTCAATAAATAATATGCTTAAAACTCTTTGGGTATCCCTGAGTATGAGAAACAAGCTATCCATACCACACACAATGCGCATCTAACAAAACTCCATGGTGAAACATTTCCACTTAGCACAAAAAACACACAGTCATGGTAATAATTGAACATATCGACTGAGCCATCGATTTAATATAATATTGCTTCAATTTAGTCACACCGTGATTGACTATGCTGTGGACACTTAGGTCTATACAACCAACAAGAACACGAATGTAGTGGAATACTTTCTATAGTTATCCAGTCCAATAATCATTCGGCCCCAAGAAAACCATAGTTACCATGACCAATATTTCATTTTGAAAAATACCATACATACAACGCGACATGCATGAGAAACACCAAGCATTTTTAACGAATGCCAACTATCATCCGAAAATTATTAGTGCAAATACTAGTGACTATATATCAACCAAACAATTTGCCACCGTTGTAGAAAAACAATCAACCTAACAAGCTGTGGTAGCTATGCATACCCATGCATCCATTCGAATTGGGGCAATGTCCCTCTCCATTAAACAATATTGAGTTATCAAAAATAAGGAGAGCGATTGTGTAACTTGATTTGTGCATATAACAAACAGAGTTTACCAACGTTATACAGAGGCAGTAACTAAATTCCAAACCAACATGACTGTCATATAGCCAACTAGATGGGTCTATACTAAAAAATAGTCAGCAATATACAACCATCCAACAATCAAGTGGTAAAACCAACAAGCCAGGCTGGTGTTCCATGTCAACCCTCAAACCCGTGGAGTTAAAGTTTCACACTGTGACTAACACAGGGATGCTAGAGCTAACTTCCTTCAATGGTGAAAAACCTCGATACCAACAGTACATACATAGAGGTAGCCACAAATTGTTCATGGATAGATAACAATTCCTGAGACATGAGGGCTACCACAGAGGAGCGAGGCTCCAACCCGACCGATAGTGATGATTAACGTGCACATGGTGTAACGCTTGTGTCTCTTAAAACAACCACAACAATGAAGTGATGATAAGGTTGAGTAAGAATAGGAGATCCCATTTTGTGGCCTTTAGTGATGAAATCAACCATTTCCCAAATGAACAAAACACAGTGATGAAGAGTTCCTTCAACCATTAAACCCATAAAAACCAGAGACTGGACAAGTGATGCACATGTGTGGGAACAAACAGCCAATAAAACCCAAAAAAACTTCAAACTAAACCAACTATATCACAAAGAGCCCATATGGCTGCTAGCACCCAGGGTGGCCCAATAAAACTATGAATCCAAGACTATTGCATAAGAATAATCACGCTTCATTCTAAGAACACAATTTTACATAGTTGCAACCTTAAGGAAAACACAAACTGATACACCCGAGCCAATAATTATTTCATAACTAGAGTAAAATCATGAATGGAAAAAAAAATATACCTGTAATCGAATTCTTTAAACCGAGAGTTGGCCGAGCGGTTCCTTCCTACTTAAATTTCGGAGCATAACCACAGCCAAGACCTAACAATAACTCGACTAGGGTGGTGTCTAATGGGAGGAGTAAAGGTGACGTGCAGTAAATGCACGTCACCTCCACCCACAATTCATTAATTCAACAATACATGCCAACGAGCCCTCCATTAACACCATTAATCAAATCATGCATCGAAACCATCACCATATTACAAATCTAAATCGCATCCATTAGTGTCCATCACTTTGTCAAAATGTGCCACCCCTATTTTGTTCATCTTATTCATATTTCCAATATAACACAATTTAAAACGCACAACCATTACCATTATTACCCTGCCAATATGTGCCACCAACATTTCAAACCATATGCGTATTTACCATATAATTCAATGCCAGTTGCATAACCATTCACTTGCTAGCTAGGATTTAACCATAGTTGTTAAGTCTTTTATGCACACAGTATAGTATGTAGGATAGCTTTAAAATATTCCTCTTGCAATTGTTTCTCACTTCCTTTAAGTTATTCAAATGTGATATTGCAGAACTAGGTCCCCTTCCTTTGCATTTGTTCTAATATTTTGCCTCTCTCAAAACTGCCCTTCATGTAATTTTACTGATATGTTTGTTATGTATGTGTGATAAGAACATACAAAAATGATATTAATGAATAACATAGGTGGTAGTAACATAAGGAATCAACACTTCATAAGTTCAATTCATAATCAATAACAACAGGATCTTCATCAACTGTGTGAGCCATGTCACACATCATCTCAACCTCAAAATGAATATATCTTCTCTCCAATAGTTCAAGGGGTCCCACCTACTAGTATTATTTAGTTTTTATAATAATAGGCTTTAGCAATACTTTGTGGGCAAAACTTCGTTGACAATTTTTAATCATCAACATGTGTCATAGTTCCTCTCATGCTATTTAAGTTTTCTGGACTCATAAAAAATGACCTGTCCATTTTGAGTGAGGACTCAACCAAGTCCTTCCTTGCACACATTTGTACATACCACAAAAATTTCATTTGGGTCAACAATTTTTACCACAGGCACACTAGTGAGTAACTCCTTCAACAAATTAAAGTTCTCTTCACATTCAGTTGTCCATTCAAATTTAATTCCCTTCTTTTGAAAATAAGTGATGGGATAAGCGATCTTAGAGAACCCTGCTATAAACCTTCTATAATAAATAGATAAACCCATAAAAGATCTGACTTATGAAACATTCCTGGGCGCTAACCATCCTCTAATGGCTTTGATCTTCTCTGGACCCATTGCTATACTCTGTTTTGAAATAATGTGCCCCAAGTAATGGATCTGTTCTTGATAAAAAGAACACTTACTCATCTTGGCATACAAATCATGTTCCCTCATCACTTGCAATACCAATATTAGGTGATGTTCATGCTCCTCTTCATACTTAGAATAGACAAGTATGTCATCTAGTAATACTATGAAAAAATTATCCAAGTAATTTCTGAATATGCCATTCATTAAGTAGATAAATACAACTGGTTCATTGGAAAATCCAAATGGCACCACTACGAATTCATAATTCCCATACTTGGTTTTGAAGGCTGTCTTATGGATATATTCTTCTTTCATTCTTATCTGATGGTATCCCGATCTCAAGTATATCTTGGAGAATATATTTTCCCTTCTTAGCTGATCAAAGAGGTCATCAATTCTGGGTAAAGGATACTTTTTCTTAATTGTAGACTTATTCATCTGTCGAAAGTCAATACATAGCCTCAAGGTTCCATATTTCTTTTTGACAAAGAGTATGGGTTCTCCCCAAGGTGAAACGATTGGGTGTATGTACCCTTTATTCAGTAGCTCCTCCAACTGCATTTGTAATTATTTTAACTCCAGTGTGCTCATTTTGTAAGGTTTTTTTGATACTAGGTCAACTCCTAGCAATAATTCAATAGATAAATCTATTTCCCTTTTCGGTGGTAACCCTGGTATTTCTTGGAATACATCCTTGAATTCTTGTAGTATCGATAAATATTCAAGAATCAGACCCTTTGTCTTTTTTGTCTCCTCCACACGGGCTACATACAACTAACACCCTTTTCTGAAACATCTCTTCAGTTGTAAGGTTGAAATATCACTTATAGATATGGGTCTTGGTACACCTTTCACAGTGCTTTGTTTTCCATCTCCATCAAGACATGTAAAAGTATTGCTATGTCAGTCTAGGACAACATGATGCTTGTCCAACCAATCCATTCCAATTAGAATATCATAAGACCCCAATGGTATGATATTCATATCAACATGAGTATTCACACCATTAAATCTTATGGAACAACTTCTGAACATATCATGGATTCTCCTTTTGGTTCCATTGACTAGCTTAACCAAACTTTACTTGATTTCCCAAGCTTATTTTTTCTCAAAATGTAATCTATCCACTATATTAGGATCAATGAAACAATGACTTGATCCTGAATCAATTAAAATAACAATAGAATGATTAGTATTCTTACCTTCCACCTCGATCATATTGGACTACTGTTCTACTTGTCGATCATCTAAAGATGCATAAATTCTTCCCATGTATTCCACTGTTGTAGCCTCTTGGATTTTTTGCACGGTCTTCACTTTGTCCTTTTTGTGACAAAAATCCTTGTACATGTGATCTTCCTTGCATCCCCAACATTGGATTGGTGGTCTTCCCCTTTTTCCCAAGGAGTCTTCTTTCTTGGATTCATCCTTATCATAATAGTCTTGTTGATTTTTATTAGGCTCATTTCTATTGAAAGGAGGTTTGAATCCCTTCTTCCTATGATCAAACTTCTCCTTCTTCTTATCCTTCCAAGATTTCTACATGGACTCTCTACCCTAGCTTTTCTCATACAAGTACTTGGCCTTCCCAATGGTCTCAGTGAAGGTCTTACACTCATCATACCAAATATTTTCTTTATAAAAGGATAGTATTCTGCTCAAAAACCTCTATGTTTTTACCTTTTCATCGTTTATAAACCCAACATACTTTAACAACCCCAAGAACTTCTTCTCGTATTCTACCATGGACATGCTTACCAGCCTAAGTTCAAAGAAATATTACATTATCTTGTCATATAAATGTTCTAAGAGGTACTCCTAAAAATACTTCTTGAATTTATTACAAGTGATCCTATTCTCATTAACATGCTCAACTTGCTTTAGTTGATCCCACCACATAGCAGCTTTCCCATGTAAGTGGTAGGTGGAAATTCTGGCTTCTAGATTTGATGAATAGTTGTGCAATTGGAAATATCTCTTGAGTCCAAGAAACCATGCTTCGACATCATCTTACCTTTCTCTTTCACCATAAAAGGATGGTGGCTTGAGCTTCCTCAGCTCTCCTTACAAACTATCCACCTCATGCCTCCTTCTTTGGTGCCTAACAAGAGACACCTCTAGACGGCTTAAGGAATATTCAAATGCATACAAAATTATTGCTTAGTAAGGAGGTGAGTGGTGTCTATGAGCTACACTATCACTTTTGGAATAACCCGCTCTTCCACGATCATCTCTTCTTTCATGATGCCTACCTCCTTCCTATTGTCTTGAGCCATTCTCAACTTGTCCTTGCAACTGATTTAAGCTCTGTAGTAATCGAGCATTTATGTGACTTTTCTCCCTCATAAACCTCTCATTTTCTTCCTTATAGCTCTGCACTTCTATTTTTCAGGCTTCTTACAATTTCTAGCAATGTTTCTTGCTCCCCTCGGCCCTTGCATCCATTGGATTCTATCTTTACATTGTCAATTCTAGTATTCTAGCCTTCAGCCTCTTTTTCATGGCTGGAGGCTCCCTTGACTTATTCCATTTCTTCAATAAGCATTCTAAGTTGATATGTTTGAATCCCTTAATTCTGCAAAATGTGCAAGTGACCATTTTGTCAGAGTTAAGCATATAACGAACAAAATTTTCCAAAAAAAATGCTATAAGCATCTTTAATTCATGATGAATACATATAAATAATACTTCCATGTTATCCCTAGGTTGATACATAAATCAATTCTTCATAGGAGTTCCCTTCAAACCACTTTTCCAAGTGACCACGGCTTGAAACCATGGGCCAAATCCTTCCTTAGCGCCTTTCCTTCTTCAAAAATAAAATTCGGCCATTATCCCTTTTTACTTCAGCCCTCAATCGCATAAAACCATGGCTATGTCCCTACGCTTAGTTGAAAAGTGCTTATCTGGAGCTCTGAGACTTTGGGGCTCCGAAAGTATCACCTATACCACACATCATACTTCCCAAATTCCAAACTTGCAGAGCTCTTCGGGGCTTCGCACTTCGGGGTTCTAACCACAACATACTCGAAAATTCTAAACCACCAGACCTCCGAACTCCCAAAGTCTCACCAACACTATGCATCAATACTAATATGTGTCGAGAGTCACGAAGATGACATGTGGAAAAAACTATGAGCAACACTTCTCAAGTCATAACCAACACAAAGGGTCTGTGAACAACATAAAACATGATGAGACGTGACATGTATAAGGTAGTTCCACATCACCCCAGGTGACATCATCCCTCCACATCACTCTGACGCTCCAGTCTTTGGGTCTCTGGAATATCTCCTACCAAAACACTTCAAAACCCTAGAACCACTAGACTCCCAAATATTTTCTCCTTCCAGGGTCTACATAGTATATTTGACATTGTGTAAGATGGTGACACATGGCCCCCATGTGTTAGATTGCTAATGGTCCAACATGGCCATCAAACGTACCATTCTGACTGACACATGGAACGACTAGGGGAGGTCCATGCCACCTTTGGTGATATCATTATGCCACATCATACCCTGTTCTCTAGCACTTCTTAGCTCTAGGCTTTGGCGGATTCCTTCACTACTACATATTGAAAATTTTGCGACGACCACTTGCGACGGAAGTACTCTTTCATCGCAACATGCAAGAGAAAAAGTTCAAGTTTTTAAATCCACCCTATATTCATCGCAATCTTGACGTAGGTAGTTTGACCAAATTATTATGGTCAATGTTCATCGCAAGAGAGATGAATATACTTTGTCCATCACAAGAGCAACGTATGACTTAACCTTAAAATTGACCGTTAAAAATGACCAAAAATAAATAGGTAAAAAAATAAATATTTTTAGGTCACTATCGTTGCAAGTGCAACGATAGTGACCTAAAATTGGACTATAAATATTTGACGATTTAAAAATGTTGCGACAATCTTTCTATAACAACGATGGTTCCGAAAGGGTATTTTTGTGTGGAAGAATGTTATTAGAGGTGGGTAAAAAAGTAAAGCGGGTGAAAAGGGTGATGGTAGATGTTATTTCCCTTGTAAAAAATGTTGCCTCAGACGCCCCGTAAGAATTTTAATAGAAAAAAATACAAAACATTATATGAAATATGGTCACATGGATGGCGTATCGAATGAATATCGTCCCGTGGTAATTAGCTATATATTCATTATCTTTTTTATTTTGTCAATTTTTTATAAAATTATATATATGTATATATATTGTTTGAATGTTTGTTATAGTATACACTAGTTTTGAATGATTGTTTGTAATAATAAAGTTAGAGTTTCCCTCTAACTTTCCGCAGAATATTGCACCAAGTATTAGTAGAAATGATGTTGTACAAGCTGAGGAACATCATCATGACCAAGAAAATGAGGATCCCATGGAAGAAGATGATGGAACAAATCAAGTTAATGATCCCATGGAAGAAGATGATGGGACAAATCAAATGATCCAAGATTTTTTTTCACAACCGGATGAGGATGGGGAAAATGCTGGTATTTATGATGAACCTCTATTAGAAAAAGCAAATAAACGACTTTATGAAGGATCAAGAGCAATTCTTACATTGTTGCTAGTGAACTTAAAGGTTATGAATAATTTGTCGAACACTTGTATGACATAGATACTGAGGTATGTAATATGTTTCATCTCATACTATACATAAATGTTGATTTGTTAAAAAAAAATTTTAGTGTTAATTAATGTGTAAAATAAGAATGCAATTTTTATGATTAATATTCTTACATTAACTGGTTGTTTGTTATGTTGTAGATTGTTAGGTGAATATTTGTTACCATCGTCAAATATCTTACGTCGTACATATCGAGGTTTTCATGCCATTATGAAAGACATTGGAATAGATTATCAAACTATAGATGCATGTCCTAATGACCATATTATATATTATGGACAACATGCTTCGAAAACTAAATGTCCACAATGTCTTATCAGTAGATATCGAATTGATCAAGTAACAAAAAGGGTCCCTCAAAAGGCTCTTCGTTATATTTCCATAATTACATGTTTGTAACGATTGTTCAGGTGTGAAAGAATAGCACAATTTATGGATTACCATGCACATAACAGAAGTGGAGATGGTGTTCTTCGAATGCCTGCTAATGGTTATGCATTTAGGGAAATTGAGGGAAAATGGGTAGATTTTAAAGATGAACCTCGTAATGTTAGGATTACATTAGCAGTTGACGATGTTAATCCATTAGAGAGATTAGGTCTATTTACTCAGCATAACATATTTTTGTTATCAACAATAACATTCCTCCTTGGTTGTCAATAAAGAGGGAGCACAAAATGTTGACAATGATTGTTCCAGGTATTTGTTTACATTAATTTTTTGAATTTAACATTTTTTGTTTGTTTCAATTTTTTCATAATATCTTTTGTTTATTTATTTAATTATATATATTACATGATATCATTCCTTTAGTAATTATGTGTAATTTCAAACAAATATTAGGTAAGTACCAGGTTAAAGATATGAATGTATATATCGAGCCTCTTATTGATGAGCTACTAAAGTTATGGGCTGGCATCACAATGTATGACATATGTAAACCAATTGGGGAGACAAAATTTAAATTTCGTGGAATACTTTTATGGACAATTCATGATGCCCCTGGACTAACACATTTTTGTGGTATGTATAAGCATTCTAATATTTCTCTTTAATACTATATAATATTTTAATGTTATCATGGTGCATGTTTACTTTTTAAATAATCTCATCATATAATTGACATTAATCCATTTGTTGCGTCTTCAAACAAAGGGTAAATTTGCATGTCCAGTTTGTGGCCCGAAGATGAAGTATCGTCATTCAAAAAGTTTAGGAAAGATGGTGTTTGATGAGTATAGACACATTTTTCCTAAGAACCATAGGTATCGTACTACTTAAAAACATCTTTTCAATGGGAAAGAAGAGACTGGTTTAAAACCACGAAGAATGACACCTCACCTATGGAGGTTGGAATATAATAGAAATCATCAAGATACTCAATTTCATAATGCATCGTAGATCATGTAATGTTTCGAATGTTTATTTTAATCATTGAATTTATTTTACCGTATTTGATAATTATTTTTATGATTTCTTTTATGCTTCATGAAGGCCGCAATCATCATGAAGGTATTAATAATGGGCTTCCATGAGGAATGAAATGTTATCTCACTCAATTCATGAGGTTTCCCTACTATGAGGAGATAAAAATAGCTCATTTGTTTGATGCAATGCATATTGGGAAGAATGTGACTGAAAGGTTATGGAAAATCATAGATGGTAGGAGGGACAAAGAAAAAATTGTCAAAATTTGTACTGACAATAAGGAAGCCAATCATGCAATTCGAAGTGTGATCCGGTATTCAAATAGATCAGATGGAGTACTAGATTGAAATAAACTTCCATGGTTATTAACATAGCAACAAAGAAATGATGTAAAAGAGGTCATTCAAAGAATTAAATTTCCCACGGGTTTTGCTTCAAACATAAAAAATATCTTAATGAAGAAAGGTGAATTTGGTGGGGTAAAAACACATGATTGACATACCTTCATTAAGGTAATAATTTTGGTATACATATTTATATATATTGGCCTTATAGATCTTTTATTTATTTTTTATTTTTGTTTTTCTACTTTGGTCGAAACAAATAATGATTCATTTTGTTGTTACAGTATGTTCTACCGCTATCTATCCCAAACGACTTTGACAACAACGCCAAACAAGTTATA
>JASDQU010102329.1:217192-228462 GCA_032191745.1 Picea mariana | reverse complement strand
CCATATGAAATTGAAATCATTAATAGTCCAATTGATAATTTTGCAGTGATCCTTGGAATCTATTGAATGAATTCAATATGAAATGTTCATTGATCACCTTGTCAAAGCGATTGATGGATTTTATTGTCAACCAACAACTCTAGTGGCCTCAATTTTGATTTCTCTAACTTTCCCCGTGTATCCTTCATCATATTGTTTACTATGGAACCATCATCCAATAACATATTGGTTAGAGAGTTATCTCCTATTTCCATATGTATTTTTGTGCTCCATCCTTGTCTAAGATCATAATGTTTGTAACCTATACTCCTTGTTTCATTGTATTAATAAATTTATGGTATTGATGTCATTAATAGTCTAATTGATTGTCATGATAGCCCTTTGAATATGTAGAATTAATTCTTCCCAAGTTTCTCATTGATCACCTTGTTGAAGCCCTAGTTATAGCTTTTAGCATCTATCAAATCATTGTTCAATAATGTGTAGGTAAACATGAATTTTAGAGTTTTCTTATTTGTATCATGCATTCCATGTTCTATGGAAATCAACACAAATTCTCTCTTGTGCTAGTTTGAACATTCTTTTCATTTGGTTCCTCATTTCTCTAGTAATGATTGAACATTATTTGTATTTGTTTGAACACAAATACAATGAATTTACAATTCTCTACTAATGATTCTCCTGTTATTTTTGTGTCACTAGACACATCTTCCTTTTCACCTATGTCAATTGACATAGCCATGACCTTTGTATTCTCAAGATTGTAGGGCCATGTTCTGGTAGGCTTTGATGTTGTTTTAGTGCACTTCATGTCAAAATATTGTATTAGGGGTTATGGTAGTTAAACTCATTAGGAGTTACAAGTCAGATAAAGGTTACATTGGTTTAGAATTGTGCTTTATAGGGATTAGGGGTTAATGTTTATAGGGGTTAGGTATGGCGAGAATTAAGGGTTAGGTGTTAGGGATGATAATGGTTATAGTGTTATGGAGTAAAGTGGTTATATGGTTTGAGTATTATAAGGATTAATGTTTGTGAGATATAGGTATTAGGTGATTAGGGTTAATAAGTTAACCTTTAGCTATTTGGGGTTTATAAGTTAGAAATTATAGAGGTTATAAGTGATTAGGGTTAACATAGGTGATAGAATAGTACTAATAATGGATAGATGTAATAGTTAATGTACATGTTTAGGGTTATAAGGGTTAAATATTAGGGTTATATTTTCAAGGGCTTAGGGGTTTGGGATTCTAAAAATTGTAGTGGTTATGAGTCAAATGTGTTTGGGGAAATAAATTATAGTGATTATAAGGGTTAATGGCCATAGGTTCTTAGGGGTTAGATGGTTACTCGGTAATAGTGGTTGTACATAATATTATTAAAAATTATAGTTACAGGGGTTTAGATGGGATCTAGAAGAGATTTGGTGAAGATATCTACTTGTTGATCTACTAAAGGAACAAAGATTCGCACAAGTTGTCCTTGAGAATGAGGTTGCCAAATTTAGTGCATCCAAATATCCATGTGTTTTGTCTTCTGATGATTCATTGGATTATGAATAAGCTCAATGGTACTTTGATTTTCACAAAGGTGGAATGAGTTTGTGGAGGAAGACCAAGTTGATCAAGCATCACTTGTATCCAAGGAAGATGCTTCCTGACATGAACTTCACTAGCATAGTTGTCGTTAGTGGAGAAGAGAATAACAACTTGTTTCTTCTTAGAACACTAACCAATTGGTCCAGAGCCAAGAGAAAACAAGTAGCCCAAGGTAGATATTATCTCATCAAGATCGCTAACCTAGTGGACATTAAAAAATCCAAGGAGGTAGATATGAGTATGATTAGGCATAGATGGTACTCGGTTCACCATATTTACAATGGCCATCAAGGGGGCACCGAAAACCACAAGACATGTGGTGCTCTTTCAAATGTTGGACCCTATCTCTAGTTGAACCAATTTAAGGGTAGGAAAGTCGTTAAAAAGAAAAGATAACTCTTCCTAGACCCCTGATGACATCTCCAAATTTCCTAACATTGTCGTCCACCACCATGTCTCGGTTCGGGAATATTAACCCAATTCTCTTTCAATATTCATGTAGAGTGCACCCTTGATACAAGGATTCCCCATCTCTTAGGATCGACTAATCGGCCATGTCCAAGTGATTTTCACATGGAACATTTCCCCACTTCACTATAAAATTAAAATATTGTTATATATATGTTACATATATAACATATATATGTTATATATGTAACATATATATAACATATATATGTATATATAACAGATATAACATATATATGTTATATATTTAACATATATATGTTATATATGTTACATATATATGTAACATATATGATATATATGTAACGAACAGAACCCGATTGTACCCTAAAACCATTCACAATATTGCACATAGTGAAAATAGAATCCGACCGACGCCATAACACCATCCACAGTCCACAATCGAACACCATCCATAGTCGAACACCAGTTCCATAACACCATCCACCATCCGACTGACACATTGCATAGTCTATAGTCAAACAAAACTAGAAGCCCTAACCCCATTCACCCTAACTCGTCCCGTTCGAACTCGATCGACCCCATTCCAAGCATTGATCCCTGAACTCAACTGACTCCATTCGGCCCATTTTCATTCATCCTGATCCACAAAGGTAGACAGAGACCCCAACAAGAGACACAGTGACCCCAGTAAGGAGCCACAGAGACAAAGAGCGACAAAGAAGCGAACTAGACCAATAATGGCTTCCATTCCGGTAAATTTTCCTCACTCTGTCCTTTTCAACATTTTAAGTCTGAAAAGTCTAGGGCACATATGCATAATCATTTGAATGATATATTCTATATATTCGATATAGGGCACCATGTTTGAATTAGATATTCTGCAGATTTGAGTTAGGTCATATTCAAATTTAAATCTATGCCAACCATCTAAAACACTTCAAGAATCCATCTAAAATACCATAACTGCAAATTAGGTAGTCAAATAGTGTGAAATATCCTACAGTCCAAGTGTTTGTCAAAAATCCACACTCGAGAATTCATATAAAATTGCTACAGCAATGAATAAATTCATAACAACCTCTATAAAAATTTCAATGGCAAATTGTTTGACGAAAGGCCAACATAGTAAAACCAAGAAAAATACCAAAAATAACTGAGTGGAAATTTTATAGTTTTAAATGCACACAAAGCTCTTCATTAGGTTGGTAGATTTATTGTAGCATCATAACATTAGGTTGGTAAATTGAGAACATTCATTTGAGGGGTAATTGTTTGTGGTCACCCCCAAACCCTCTATAATTTAGTGAAATAATAATAATTTTGTAACCAATTTTTAGGTCTTCCCTGCTCTAACGACCCCATTGATGGCGAGTTGTTTAACCTCTTTTACTTCTTTCCTTGATTGACACTTAGAAAATGATATATCTGATTTCCTTTCAATAGTAAAAGGCATTTTCTTGTCCATGGCTAGTCCCCCCACCAACCCCCTTAGCTCCATCTCAAATTATTTTAATGATCTTAACAAACACAAGAACTTTAGGGAAATTTTTTTAGACTTCTTCTTAGGGTCATTTGTGGGTAGAAGGGATTATGACTTAGTCTCTTTGACCAAAACATTATTCATTTGGACATGGACCAACTTAGTATAATTAGAAGCAAATCTCGTATATACAGAGGGTACACTACATTCCCCCATAAAAATATTATTCCAAATGATCTCCCCCAGCTCCTATAATAACTCTTTTGAGCTAGACGTTCCCTCAATCCTTTTTGATCCAATTCAGGACTTAAACATCAAATGAGGGCCATCACTTGTTAAGTCCATATGTTTAGCAGTATCCTCATAACCAATTGGAATTGAGAAGCCACTAGGAACATTATGAAGGTGCAAGAACGTGTATGAGATATACATACCTCTTTTATCTGTAGATGTTGTTGGAGTTAATGTGTCAGGTTGTGTAGAATCCTTTCTAGATGCCGGCTGATGAGGATCATTCTTCAGACCCCCAACTTCATGACAAAACACACAACAACAAAAAGAGTCTTCAATACTCTAATTTTTGTTGGAATTTCCAATTTCTCCATTATGTATTCATATCCAATTTTTATAATAGACCTTCTATAAGGTCTAATTCAAGCAAAATATGCCCAACCATGCGATCTTCCTTCTCCATAAATCGATCCTCCAAAGCAACAAATCAACCATTGGTATTTCCTATGCCCTCCAATATCTTTCTATTCCAAAGCTCAATGGGTAAACCAGGCAACAATACCCATATCTTTTGAATGAATGTAGGTTCCCTTTGTGGGTCAAAGCCCAACATCCACCTCTTGAGATATAAACCTAATGGGCCCCATAACTAGTCATTTTCCAACTAAAGGGTTGCATATTCTTTAGATTGCACGAGAAAACATACCCAACCACATACAAGAAGATGAAAGGATGACAAGTACCCAACATAGGCTTCTAATGCTCACCCAACCACAGTTTCAAAGAGACACCTTTAACAATATTGCCTATAAAATCTCCCAACCAGTGCCATGGTCATCAAACCTTTTGAGTGTTCAACATAAAATGTTCTATTTCTTCTTTGATGTGGCACTTATACTCTTTTTTTCATTGGGTTAGGGTGAACCTGTACAAACTTAAAACAATGTTTAATTGTGACTTTATGTTAGGACCAACCTAAAAATAACTTAAAGTTGTTTCTATTAATTAAATTTTCTTTCATTTGGATCCCCTCCTACTAGGGATGACCTCATATGACCTGATGAGAATCATTCTTCAGACACCCAACTTCATAACAAAACACACACAAAAAAAAGAGTCTTCAACAATCTAATTTTTGTTGGAATTTCCAATTTCTCCATTATGTATACATACCCAATTTTTATAATAGACCTTCTATAAGGTCTAATTCGACCAAAATACGCCCAACCATGCGATCTTACTTCTCCATACATCGATCCTCCAAAGCAACAAATCAACCAATGGTATTTCCTATGCCCTCCAATATCTTGCTATTCCAAAGCTCAATGGGTAAACCAGAGAACAATACCCATATCTTTTGAATGAGTGTAGGTTCCCTTTGTGGGTCAAATCCCAACATCCACCTCTTGGGACATAAACCTGATGGGCCCCATAACTAGTCATTTTCCATCAAAAGGGTTGCATATTCTTTATATTGCACGAGAAAACATACCCAACCACATACAAGAAGATGAAAGGTTAACAAGTACCACAACATAGGCTTCTAATGCTCACCCAACCACAGTTTCAAAGAGACACCTTTAACAATCTTGCCTATAAAATCTCCCAACTAGTGCCATGGTCATCAAACCTTTTGAGTGATCAACATAAAATGTTCTAATTATTATTTGACGTGGAACTTATACTCTTTTTTTTATTGGGTTAGGGTGTTAGGGTGAACCTGTACAAAATTAAAACAATTTTTAATTGTGACTTTAGGTTAGGACCAACCTAAAAATAACTTAAAGTTTTTTCTATTAATTAAATTTTCTTTCATTTGGATCCCCTCCTACTAGGGATGACCTCATCATCATAAAATATAACATCAAAATTTGTCCTTCCAAGTTAATTTGACCTTCTTTTTTCTTAATTAGTCATCCATTAAGGTCATTTATTTCCTTCTTTTGTAGCCACAATGTCAATGAAGCATGTGTTATGCCTCCAGTGGACCTTGTTTGACCATAGAGATACATTCTAATGCCACATGGAACAATTTCAAGAAATATGTTCCTCCATTAACTCTTTTTTTTTCACATGCCTTACTCTGAACTTTCTCCATTGTAGGTATCTTTTTTTGTATTTTTGGTTTTTACTTACTGNCTTGAAATTGTTCCTCCATTAACTCTTTTTTTTTCACATGCCTTACTCTGAACTTTCTCCATTGTAGGTATCTTTTTTTGTATTTTTGGTTTTTACTTACTGTATGTCATGCTTTAGCCACCTATTGAAGTGTGGCATTCATCTTCTACATAGTGCTTCATTTAGCCATGATTTTTGGGCCTTCATTTCAATCTTTGGAACAAGGCTCTTTTTCAATGATGCAACAAAAATGTAATCAAATCCATGTATCCATGCCTCAAATGTGCCAATTACAACAAAATGGAATCTCTTGGTGAAATTTTCCTCTAGAACATCCTCCAACAAGCCAACCATATTTATCCACACCTTGGACTATGAATGGTGCTATGGAAAGATGGAATAAAGTGCATAGCCTCCACAAATCGTAACTGCCATTGAAGTCTAAGGATGTTTTGTTGTGATCTGATGAAACCCACATTTTTAGGGGGTAGTAACTAGCTCCACCTGGGCATTGCACTCCCTTTTGGGGTGTGAGATAACTCTAGAATATTTATTGTACTTGGAAGGTGAATCAATAGGTTGGATACCCATTGGGTTAAGGTGAACCTATACAAACTTAAAACAATGTTTAATTGTGACTTTAGGTTAGGACCAACCTAAAAATAACTTAAAGTTGTTTCTATTAATTAAATTTTCTTTCATTTGGATCCCCTCCTACTAGGGATAACCTCATCATCATCAAATATAACATCAAAATTTGTCCTTCCAAGTGAATTTGAACTTCTTTTTTCTTAATTAGTCAACCATTAAGGTCATTTATTTCCTTCTTTTGTAGCCACAATGTCAATGAAGCATGTGTTATGCCTCCAATGGACCTTGTTTGACCATAGAGATACTTTCTAATGGCCAAATCATTTGGTAGAAGTGGAGCTTATTGCAAGGATGGAGGTGACTAGGGGTTGTTCCCCTACTACATGATGCTCTGATAACTCTTTAGATAAGACGATGGGTTGATCATCACTATGAAGGTATTTCTTTTCTACAACATCGACCAATAATTTATTGCCTTATACCTTTCAACCAACTTATTGAAAAGCATATCCATGGGATTATTTGATAGGCTTGCAAAGTGTCATCAAGTTTCTTCCTTCTTTCTATGCAATGTTGAAGCAAAAAATCCTCATCGTAGAATTCTTCAAGAGCCTACTCACAATCTCAAAATCTTGCAAATTGCTTTGATGAAACTTGAAATTGAAGACACAAACCTTGGACAATCTTTACGAATCCATTAATGTGTTGCAATTCCTCTCAACATACAAACAAACAATTTCATCATAATATCCTTATGAATAACATTTAGGTCTGCCATAAAATCTCTAGTCGTGACCTCCATTTGTATTATCGGTATCTGAGATGGAGGTCCTAAGGTTCTAAGTATGTAATGGTGGGGTCAGTTGTTAAGATTATGGGGAGGTAGGGTTTAAGGGAATGTGTTTCACCTTATTTTTTATACTAAATGCAAAAAAATTCATCATAAAATCTTCATGAATGATGCCTATGTAGCCAAATGCACGTGGAATATGTGTCACTTATCATGCACCATGGATTAGGTAGATACCCTATATTACCACCACTTCCCTTGCCACCCTTAAGTCCTTATTTAATTCCATAGGTTTATCATGCAATATGGTTTATCATGTGTTTTTGTTGTTGTCGGATGTTCTTGTCATGCAACATGGATTAGGTAGATACCCATGTTCAACCCTAGGTTTCTTTGATTCCTACAAAACTATTATTGTTTCCCTATAGTATTGGGGTTTAGGATGGCCTTGTGGGAGTTGACAATGCAACACATGGGGGTTAGCAAAAATTAGAGGCATTTTGTGTTGTGTGGTTCCTCTTCCTAGAGTAGAGGGTGCCTAGTTGGGTTATCCTAGTCTAGTATTTATATGTTTCTATACCATTTCTAGAAGTTATGGCATTGCTCAAGTTCAAGTGAGAATTTTTTGTTTAGGTTCATTACGCCCAAATCCAACAAACAACATTCTTAATACTATTTTTTTCTTAGATCCATATGATAAATTATCACGTCCTTAGTGTTTTCACATTTTTAATATGTCCTTAATATGTCCAAAATCAATAGGGATATCACATTAAATTAGGTGGTTCACCACTAATATTGGTAATTTCACCCTAGTCTAATTGTGCATTCAAAACTAAAGATATAAAATTTTTATTTAGAACTGTGAATATGATGATGAACTACTTACTAACAACACGTGCACATGCAACTGAAGGTACAACCAAAAAGGTACCTGTCATATATTTCTTCATTGAGTGAGGAAAGATTAGAATAAATAGAGAATGGAAATATGACTGCATCTAGTAGATATGATAAGAAAATAAGGGCCAAAGGCGAAAAAGTCAGAATAAAATTTTGTAGACGCATGAAATTTTTTCTTGTCGAAGGAGGATCATGCCCTTATGATAATGAGAGCATAGGAGACATAGATGTTCCACTTAGGTATAAGAATCTAGTGAAGCAATGGGTACCTAAGGAACTACCTCATATAGATGTTGACTTCGTTGTCAACAGTTGGACATATCGCATTGCACCATCCTCCCTGCATGGCTTGGGACTATTTTCCATGGATGGAATAATTGTAAAATACAATACAGTAACTGGATTAATGGACTATGTCAGACCGTGTTACAATTATAACGATTGGATGTGGCTGGTCCGGTACATGCGAAGTATGCAGAGATATGCACTCGCCGCAAATTATATACAACTAATAAACAAGGATAAAAATAAGGGAGTGACTATCTATATTGATGGAAGGCCTAAAGCTTCCAACAATATCACAGGGTTTATAAACAACACACGACCTAGGACAACAAACAAAAAACCGAATTTCATATTTGAGAGATGTGAAGAGAATCGGGTAGTCCTATGCGCAGTAAAAAAGATAGCTCTTAGGGAAGAGTTATTAGTAGATTACCATTTGAATCGAATAGAAACATTGACTAATAGTGTGCAGGTTCTTATGCAACACCTCTTTAAGAAACCTCTATTTATTGCATTATATTTTTTTATTATCTTTAACATTGTTGTAAATATTATCTTTAACATTGTTTTTTTGTTATCATCAACAACTTTTTAAATATTTGGGGGTTCTAATTATATTATAATGTGGTAGGATGATCGTGGAAAAGGGCCAGCCGCAAAACATGTAAATGATTATCAATTTCCACTTTCATTTTACGTTGTTTTTATTATTTTCTTATATAATTGTATTGAAATAACATTGTTTTTGTTGAAATTATATGTAGTCAGCAGGCCATGTGGATCATGATTCCGTCGATGAGGAGGGGTTTTATTCTTATGCTGATCTGATGCTCTCTTAAAAAAAAAATCATTAAAGCTAACAAGGAACTATTTATCTTGTTAGATTGTCCAGAACAAACTCCGGATGTCAAAGAAAGGATCAAGCTCCTTATGTCACAACTTAACACATATAAGGTAATAACCATGATTTTTTTTTTTTTTAATGCACTTATATGTTCAATTATGATACTTTGTTCTTTAACTTTTACATTGTCTCACGAATTTTTTTTTTTTTTTATAAAGGAATATTTGGAGCCTGTTCAGCCCGGGGTTGGTAGTAGTGGTGCTACAAAGACTCTACAGAGTCCTAATGTAGGCAGTCATACAACTGCTAGAGCACTATTTACTTCTCCATCTTCCACACCTCTTTTATATAGGAGTCATGACACGCATCGATAGGCATCCACACCTCGATCAGAGTCTAGAGATGGTGGCATAGATGAAGATCATAGTGATGTGGTTGATATGGTTTCATTTCCTGGAGCTAGACATGTGACAAGCACGGGGACCCTTTCGTGCACATTTCTGGTCGACGGCAATGGGATTCCATTAAAACAATCAAGACTCCCAGGTAGTTTTAATTCATATTTTAATCATTTAATGTTGTCCTCATACAGAAATCATCTAGATTATTAATTTTAAATTAATGATAATATCTTTTTGTGTGTAGGAAATGACCTTTTTTATAGGCACGTAAAGAGCAAGGCCTTGTCTATTTTTGGAGCAACCTTACGCATGAGGTGGAATTTCCAGAATTCCAACCTCAAAAAGGAACTTATGGATTATCTTTAAGACCTCTTTGGTGTAGACATGTTCAATACAAAAGCGGTCACATCTGCAGCAGGTGAATATTCAAAATATACCCGGGATGTTTATAGACGAAGCTTGGCAAGAAATACTAGGTATGAGCATCCTCCCTCAATTCTAGAGAGGGAGTGGAAGGAGATCATTGATGATACAAAAGAGAATATTTTGAAAAAATCAAGAGAACAAATAACTGGTACACCAAGGTAAATTACAAATTTTTGAATTCAATACTAGCTTTATTTTTCTTTAGATCTAAATAAAAGTGTGGTTATATATAACATACTTTAAAATTTTGATGATAGGTTGCCTGACACTTCGAAGGAAACCAAATCAAGGATTGCCAAACATGGCCAACACAAGCTAGGCTAGGGTGACTACTCGAGGTCACAGTCACGAATCGTAAGTACCCAAACATCTTAAGAATATTATTTGTATCACCTTACAACTTTAAGGTAATTGCATCCAAAAACATTAAAAAACCATACCCTTATGCAATGCAAGGTGACGACTTCGGAACTAAAACCACAGAGGAAGATTTCCAACTTGGTTACAAGTAAAATTATAAATCCATGGTTGATAGTAGGAAAAGCATGGGGCAGACCCCAAGATCCAATTTGAGGGATAAGGTAAATAAAAAACAGTCCACATTAACCTTTCATTACTTATAAAATACATAAATGTTTGATATTGTCCATAATTTAATGTCTTACTTTATTTTAATCAAGGGAGAAGCATGATCAACGAAACCATTAGTAATGAACAACATAGCATTGATAGTGAAACATAGCCAGAAGATCATGGTGCTCCCCAACAACCCCATCCCATTGAGGTGCAGCCCCAAGATGTTCCTGTGACTGAGGCCCATGACGGTAAAATGTCTATATATTAATCATATACTTAATAATTTTGTACTTATAAATTTTGACATTTCAATGGAAGAGAATGTATTATATGATCAACCTCGACCTGAAGATCAGGTGAATAGGCTGACAACCATTCCAATGGTGTCGACTAGAGGACTAGGTAAATAATTACATTGCAAAGTTTTTTTTTAATACTAATGAACTACTTCAATGATATTTAAAAATTGGCCATATAAATTTAATATTTTTTATTTTTTTAGGTGATGGCCCCTCACAGCAGCATCCATGCCGTGAGTATGAGAACATACATACTCGACATGAAAGGACTGAAACAACATCATCTGCTAAAGAGC
>JASDQU010102329.1:201131-211197 GCA_032191745.1 Picea mariana | reverse complement strand
AACAATGTTTAATTGTGACTTTAGGTTAGGACCAACCTAAAAATAACTTAAAGTTGTTTCTATTAATTAAATTTTCTTTCATTTGGATCCCCTCCTACTAGGGATGACCTCATCATCATCAAATATAACATCAAAATTTGTCCTTCCAAGTGAATTTGACCTTCTTTTTGTTTAATTAGTCAACCATTGAGGTCATTTATTTCCTTCTTTTGTAGCCACAATGTCAATGAAGCATGTTTTATGCCTCCAATGGACCTTGTTTGACCATAGAGATACTTTCTAATGGCCAAATCATTTGGTAGAAGTGGGGCTTATTGCAAGGATGGAGGTGACTAGGGGTTGTTCCCATACTACATGATGCTCTGACAACTCTCTAGATAAGATGATGGGTTGATCATCACTATGAAGGTATTTCTTTTCTACAACATCGACCAATAATTTATTTCCTTATACCTTTCAACCAACTTATTGAAAAGCATATCCATGGGATTATTTGATATGCTTGCAAAGTGTCATCAAGTTTCTTCCTTCTTTCCATGCAATGTTGAAGCAAAAAATCCTCGTCGTAGAATTCTTCAAGAGCCTACTCACAATCTCAAAATCCTGCAAATTGCTTTGATGAAACTTGAAATTGAAGACACAACCCTTGGACAATCTTTACGAAACCAGTAATGTGTTGCAATTCCTCTCAACATACAAACAAACAATTTCATCATAATATCCTTATGAATAACATTTAGGTCTGCCATAAAATCCCTAGTCATGACCTCCATTTGTATTGTCAGTATCTGAGATGGAGGTTCTAAGGTTCTAAGTATGTAATGGTGGGGTCAGTTGTTAAGATGATGGGGAGGTAGGGTTCAAGGGAATGTGTTTCACCTTATTTTTTATACTAAATGCAAAAAAAATCATCATAAAATATTCATGAATGATGCCCATGTAGCCAAATGCACATGGAATATGTGTCACTTATCATGCACCATGGATTAGGTAGATACCCTATATTACCACCACTTCCCTTGTCACCCTTAAGTCCTTATTTAATTCCATAGGTTTATCATGAAATATGGTTTATCATGTGTTTTTGTTGTTGTCGGATGTTCTTTTCATGCAACATGGATTAGGTAGATACCCGTGTTCAACCCTAGGTTTCTTTGATTCCTACAAAACTATTA
Organism: Picea mariana; assembly: GCA_032191745.1. NCBI lineage: Eukaryota > Viridiplantae > Streptophyta > Pinopsida > Pinales > Pinaceae > Picea > Picea mariana. The sequence continues at coordinate 210,022 of JASDQU010102329.1, read as the reverse complement.
TTGTTTCCCTATAGTATTAGGGTTTAGGATGGCCTTGTGGGAGTTGAAAATGCAACACATGGGGGTTAGCAAAAATTAGAGGCATTTTTTGTTGTGTGGTTCCTCTTCCTAGAGTAGAGGGTGCCTAGTTGGGTTATCCTAGTCTAGTATTTATATGTTTCTATACCATTTCTAGAAGTTATGGCATTGCTCAAGTTCAAGTGAGAATTTTTTGTTTAGGTTCATTATGCACAAATCCAACAAACAACATTCTTAATACTATTTTTTTCTTAGATTCATATGATAAATTATCATGTCCTTACTGTTTTCACATTTTTAATATGTCCTTAATATGTCCAAAATCAAGAGGGATATCACATTAAATCAGGTGGTTGACCACTAATATTGGTAATTGCACCCTAGTCTAATTGTGCATCCAAAACTAAAGATATAATTTTTTTATTTAGAACTATGAATATGATGATGGACTACTAACTAACAACACGTGCACATGCAACCAAAGGTACAACCAAAAAGGTACCTGTCAGATATTTCTTCATTGAGTGAGGAAAGATTAGGACAAATAGAGAATGGAAATGTGACTGCATCTAGTAGATATGATAAGAAAATAAGAACCAGAGGTGAAAAAGTCAGAATACAATTTTGTAGACACATGAAATTTTTTCTTGCCGAAGGAGGATCATGCTCTTATGATAATGAGAGCATAGGAGACATAGATGTTCCACTTAGGTATAAGAATATAGTGAAGCAATGGGTACCTAAGGAACTACCTCATATAGATTTTGACTTCGTTGTCAACAATAGGACATATCGCATTGCACCATCCTCCCTGCATGGCTTGGGACTATTTGCCATGGATGGAATAATTGTAAAATACAATACAGTAACTGGATTAATGGACTATGTCAGACCGTGTTACAATTATAATGATTGGATGCAGCTGGTCCAGTACATGCGAAGTATGCGGAGATATGCATTCGCCGCAAATTATATACAACTAATAAACAAGGATAAAAATAAGGGAGCGACTATCTATATTGATGGAAGGCCTAAAGCTTCCAACAATATCACAGGGTTTATAAACAACACACGACCTAGAACAACAAACAAAAAAACGAATTTCATATTTGAGAGACGTGAAGAGAATCGGGTAGTCCTGTGCACAATAAAAAAAGATAGCTCTTGGAGAAGAGTTATTAGTAGATTACCATTTGAATCGAATAGAAACATTGACTAATAGTGTGCAGGTTCTTATGCAACACCTCTTTAAGAAACCTCTATTTATTGCATTATATTTTTTTATTATCTTTAACATTGTTGTAAATATTATCTTTAACATTGTTTTTTTGTTATCATCAACAGATTTTTAAATATTTGGGGGTTCTAATTATATTATAATGTGGTAGGATGATCGTGGAAAAGGGACATCCAAAAAACATGTAAATGATTATCAATTTCCACTTTCATTTTACGTTGTTTTTATTATTTTATTATATAATTGTATTGAAATAACATTGTTTTTGTTGAAATTATATGTAGTCAGCAGGCCATGTGGATCATGATTCCGCTGATGAGGAGGGGTTTTATTCTTACGATGATCCGATGCTCTCTTTAAAAAAAAAAAAATCATTAAAGCTAACAAGGAACTATTTATCTTGTTAGATCATCCAAAACAAACTCCGGATGTCAAAGAAAGGATCAAGCTCCTTATGTCACAAATTAACACATATACGGTAATAACCATGATTTTTTTTTTTTTTTAATGCACTTATATGTTCAATTATGATACTTCGTTCTTTAACTTCTACATTGTCTCACGAAAAAACACTTTTTTTTTTATAAAGGAATATTTGGAGCCTGTTCAGCTCGGGGTTGGTAGTAGTGGTGCTACAAAGACTCTACAGAGTCCTGATGCAGGCAGTCATACAACTGCTAGAGCACTATTTACTTCTCCATCTTCCACACCTCTTTTATATAGGAGCCATGACACGCACTGATAGGCATCCACACCCTGATAAAAGTCTAGAGATGGTGGCAGAGATGAGGATCATAGTGATGTGGTTGATGTGGTTGATGTGGTTTCATTTCCTAGAGCTAGACGTGTGACAAGAACGGGGACCCTTTTGTGCACATTTCTGGTCGACGACAATGGGATTCCATTAAAACAATCAAGACTCCCAGGTAGTTTTAATTCATATTTTAATCGTTTAATGTTGTCCTCATACAGAAATCATCTATATTATTAATTTTAAATTAATGATAATATCTTTTTGTGTGTAGGAAATGACCTTTTTTATAGGCACGTAGAGAGCAAGGCCTTGTCTATTTTTGGAGCAACCTTACGCATGAGGTGTAATGTCCAGAATTCCAACCTCAAAAAGGAACTTATGGATTATCTTGAAGACCTCTTTGGTGTAGACATACTGCAGTGGGTGAATATTCAAAATATACCCGGGATGTTTATAGACGAAGATTGGCAAGAAATCCTAGGTATGAGAGTCCTCCCTCAATTCTAGAGAGGGAGTGGAAGGAGATCATTGATGATGCAAAAGAGAATATTTTGAAAAAATCAGGAGAACAAATAACTGGTACACCAAGGTAAATTACAAATTTTTGAATTCAATACTAGCTTTATTTTTCTTTAGATCTAAATAAAAGTGTGGTTATATATAACATACTTTAAAATTTTGATGATAGGTTGTCTGACACTTCGAAGGAAACCAAATCAAGGATTTCAAAACATGGCCAATACAAGCTAGGCTAGGGAGACTACTCGAGGTCACAGTCATGAATCGTAAGTACCCAAACATATTAAGAATATTATTTGTATCACCTTACAACTTTAAGGTAATTGCATCCAAAAACATTAAAAAACCATACCCTTATGCAATGCAGGGTGACGAATTCAGAACTAAAACCACGGAGGAAGACTTCCAACTTGATTACAAGTACAATTATAAAGCCATGGTTGATAGTAGGAAAAGCATGGGGCAGACCCCAAGATCCAATTTGAGGGATAAGGTAAATAAAAATCAGTCCACATTAACCTTTCGTTACTTATAAAATACGTAAATGTTTGATATCGTCCATAATTTAATGTCTTACTTTTTTTTAATCAAGGGAGAAGCATGATCAATGAAGCCATTAGTAATGAAAAACAGAGCGTTGATAGTGAAACACAGCCAGAAGATCATGGTGCTCCCCAACAACCCCATCCCATTGAGGTGCAGCCCCAAGATGTTCCTGTGACTGAGGCCCATGACGGTAAAATGTCTATATATTAATCATATACTTAATAATTTTGTACTTATAAATTTTGACGTTTCAATGGAAGAGAATGTATTATATGATCATCCTTGACCTGAAGATCAGGTGAATAGGCTGACAACCATTCCAATGGTGCCGATTAGAGGACTAGGTAAATTATTACATTGCAAAGTTTTTTTTTAATATTAATGAACTACTTCAATGATATTTAAAAATTGGCCATATAAATTTAATACTTTTTATTTTTTTAGGTGATGGCCCCTCACAGCAGCATCCATGCCATGAGTATGAGACCAGACATACTCAGAATGAAAGGATTGAAACAACATCATCTGCTAAAGAGCACCCAGTAAATGAAGACATGGGCATGGATGATTTTCTTAAGAACTGGAAAGCAAAAAAGAAGACTAAAAGAAATTCATGATGTCATAATAATTTTATAAGACAGTTAGATGTACATTATATAACTGATAATATACACAAGGCTATTTATATGGCTTGTATATATCCGTGAATATAATTTTGTTATACACTTAATGACAATTTCAGCTTCTCTTAATGATGCAACTTCCAAAATCTTGTGACATGATATATGCAACTTTGAAAGTCTTGTGACATGTTTCATTGTGTCTCACATGATAAAGAGCATTACCATTCTTTTCATTGTGTATTTTCATTGTGTCATGGACATGGTGTTGCTACTCAACTGATGCAGGAGCATCACTCCCAAGCCATCCATACACTAGCCAGCCAACCCACTCAGTGCATTCAAAGCGCACATTCAAGGAAGAGAGGCACCATTCCTCTCACATTTTGAATTTGATTTCAATGTAATTAATGAATGTAAGGCTGGTAGAGCCAAATCCATGCCTTTGAAAAAGCTTTAGATAAGAGATCACCTTAAATAGGCTGTAAGGCTGAGATCTAGGTCTGATCTAGACTAGACAACCATTAATTGTAAATTCAATGTAATTTAATAGAGTAGATGAGATGGAGGGAAGAGATCGAAGAGCCCCCTCATGTAAAATATATTTAGATATCATTTTGAGTTAGTCAAGTAGAAATATAGGAGAGTCTACATGAGAAGAGAAGATAGATAAGGAGCCAATACTCTGTCAAAAGTTTGAGCTCAAGAACACCTTGTAAAGGAGGCATTTCATATTAATACAAAACAACAATTTTTCCTGCATGTCATTCTATGTTGTGTGGATGTCTTTGTGTGTTCTTTATATGTTGTAGATGTATGTTAGGTATGCATTTGTAGGGAAAGATAGATTCTTCTATCTATGGGTTCTTTGATTTCAGGTTTGGGGATCTTTGAGACTTCATGCCAAGAGGGTGTGATAGAACACTGCGGGTTCTGAAGGTCAGTGCATAGATGCACTTCTGAATTCTACGGATTCAGATAGAGACAATCTAGGAGGGTACACCAGCTGAAGTCTTAGACTCAGGGGAGAAACCTCAAGGTTGTTGAACACATTGGAGGTAATACTGTGTAGAGGAAGGCACAAAGAGAAGACATAATCCCTGAGGGATTCTGTGGAAGCTCTGCCAGGAGGGCATTGAGAAAGTGCATAGAGTGCACATGAGAAGAACTCTATCTTGAGTTCAGTGAGAAGAAAGAGTTACTGAAGACTCTGGAGAACTTTTCCAGGAGGGCATTGAGTTGGTGCAGGAGTGGACAGAAAGGAATCTTTTGATTTTTGGAACAGGAGAAGTGTCAAGAAGAATACCTTCACAGGGTTTTTGAATACAAGGAAAACTTAGCAAGGAGTTGCTTGAGTAAGTAGTTTCCAAGAGGGCATCAGATTCTCCATCTGAGGGGGAGAAAAGGGTTAAGTCCCTTAAAGTTTTGAGCAATAGAGAAGCTCAGGACAGACAACACCTTCGTGTGTGTAGAGACCCTATAGGAATCACAGTGGTTGAGAAACCTTTCAAGGTTTCAGAGAAGAGAAGCTCAGGAGGAAAAGTGCCTTCACACACAAGAGCGACACCTGCAAGGAGTGTAGAGGTTGAAGAATTATTTAAGGATTCAAGGAGGACAAAGCTCAGAAGGAAGAGTGCCTTCATGCATAGAGATACAACTGCAAGGAGCACAAAGGTAGAGAAACCCTTTAGAGGGTTCAGAGTTGACCAAGCTAAAGAGAGATAGTGTCTTAAGAACGCAGGTGAGACTAAGTTTGCAGGCTCGCAAGAGGAAGCAAAGGCCGATACCTTTGAACTTCATAAATCTTCCAAGTTCAGTAAAAAATGCAAGCTCAGGAGGGAGCACAGTTGTCATCGGATTAGGCCGAGGAGAATATTTGGACCATTGGAATATTACGTCCAAGAGCAAAAGAAAAGCACACAAGCAGGAGAATGGATCTGGGCCATCAGATCTGGGCATGGATAACCGATATCCATCGGATCCAAGGAAGCTAAACAAGGTTTAACCCTCATATGCAAAGGATTGGACTCGGTGAAAGTCTGAAAAAGATTAATTCAACATCTCGGAGTTCGGGAGATATAAAGGGAAATAATTGGAGCTCTTGACCCATGAAATCCTGAAGGAATCCATCGGAACTTCTTACATCGGGAGTCTGAGGAGACAGAGTCGTGAGACAGGAAGTCCCGAATCACGAGGTCCCGAAGGTGATTAGAACGGTCCATATACGGAGGACACGTGTCACGAGATCCTCATATCTCGTGGACTCGGGCATTAGGAGCACAACGGAGGAGTCCTTTGACTTTGTGAGTTGCGAAGTCCCGAAGAGATCAGGGCCATCCATCTTTGGAGGACATGTGGCATGATCAGGGGAACTCGAAGGACTAGGGATCAGGATCATCTCATGGATTTGGGTATCATGAGTTGGGAGGTGGAGACCTTTGCTCTACAAAATCTTGAGTCACAAGATCATGATGAGATCTGAACTGTTGATTGGGGAAGAAGGACAACCATAGGATCTGACATCTTGATACCTCACATATAGGAGGTTCAGAGATTGGAGGAATCAATTTTCGACTGTGGAAGTCATGAAGAGCCGAGGACTGAGGTCTTGGGCGAACATGTGGTATGTGTGATAGGTGGGTCACATGGTCGACAGGTGGCATAAGAGCATATGCCAAGGGAAAGGTGGAAGTAGGTGATAGGTGGCGTACACGTGTCATCATGGAAACAACGAACCCATCATAGACCGTTCGTGTCTTAGGGTTTCGCAAAAGAGGAGCATGAAGGTTCGAATCTTCAACTCGCGAAGTTGCGAGTTATTAGTAGGGTCAAAGGAGTCAACCCATTATTGACTTATCATGTCTCATGGATTCACGGAAGAGGAGCACAAAGGCTCAACAGCTGAACTTACGAAGTCGTGAGTAGCGAGAGGTGCTAGTGGTTATCCCTAGCCTATGGTTGTATGTAGAGGGCACCAAGGAGAAGGGACATACCCGTATCAGAATCTCAGGTATCAAAGGTTTGAAGAAGGAGGAGTCGAGGACTTCGAATCATGAACTCGCGAGATTGGGAGTTTGAGAAAGGTGCTTGCGTTAAGGCATTGATTAGAGCACTGTGGTCACTCAGAGAAAGGGGAAGCTTGTGCCTAGTGCTCATTTACACAGGTGCAGTTTCTGAAGGACTTGTGGATCAAGTTCGTTGGGTCTCGAGGAAGGCTGAAAGGACCATTTCGGTTCTACGAATCTGATAGGAATAATGATCCTATAGTGGATCTTGACCCGAGGGTTGGGGCTCTACATCAGTGTGGTATCAGAGCTTGATCTCATCTATAGATTTCAGGTGAAGGATCCAGAGGAAAAAGGACTACTCTGATACACATCAAGTGGTATCAAAGCGGTAGGTAGTAGTCAAGGAGATAGTCAGGAGGACTGTGAGGAGAGGCTGGAAGCACTCAGGGTTGTAGAGTGACAGCAGCAGGTCTGCTAGGAAGATAGATAGAAGGTAGCGAGATGGATACTGAAGGCCATGCACATGGTGGAAAGAATATCCAGCAGCAACCAAGTAAAGCTGAGGTGGATAAAGAGCTCACCGAGATCAGAGCAAGAATGGGAATTTTGGCATTACAGATGTAGCAGAATTCTAGGTAAAAATGGGTGTATGAATGGCCCATGAAGACAAAAGAAAAATGGCCAGTCAAGGAATTGGTGGCCAAAAGACAACAAAGGTCGTTAAAGGGATGGTTGAGGCATGCTGAAAACCTCAACGGACCAGAGGAAGAGATGGTTTAGGTATGTGAACCAGAAGCTGGGAGGAATCTCAGTGATGAGGAAGAGAGATCACTAAATGATCTCATAAACTGCCAAAAGGGAAAAGAGGAATTCCCAATTTTCCAGGAGGGAAATGAGATGAGTTCGCTGGAGGATCTCATCAACTATTAGGAGGATAGTGAGTGAATTTCACATTGCCAAGAGGGCAATGAGATGAGATCCGAGGATCTCATAAACTACCAAGAGGGCAACAGAGAAATCCCATGTTGCCAAGTGGACAAGGGAGAGCAGATGAGACTATTTGAAAGCCTCATGAACTCAGAGGTGAGTTCAGATCAGCCAAAGGAGATGACAGGGAAGATGAGCTCAAAGTTGAGTTCACATCAGCAAGAGGAGCTGGTAGAGAAGGATCAGAATAACATTCTGATGATTGGAGGAATTCAAATATTCTTGCCAGATATCCCAATTGAGGGGAGAGCTTGTGTTGTCGATGTAGCAACAACAAAAAGAAAACTATAAGAGAATATCAAGGAAGAGGAAGAGTTGGAGAAGATATCAAATGCTTCCCAAGCAGAAGAAGGAAATGAACATTCCGAGGAATGGTTCAAATTTTTCAGCTAGGAAGCTAAAATAGAGACGACTGCAGAATTGGACCTTGCAGCAGAAGAAGAAGAAGAAGAGGACAACATGAGTTTTGTTGATCTGTGTGAGAAGATTGAATCCCTGGAGAGAAGGGTGATAGTGCAGGGCATGCACATCCAATAGGTGAAGTTGGAAGTAGATGTAGGAGAAGCATACTAGCCCAAGGAGAAGATGGAAGAAGTTGGACTTGAGCCAACACAGGGAGAGATGACAGTCAAGCTGTCGGAGGGGAAAGTGGAGAAAAACATTAGTAACGAGATTGCAGAATTGGATTCTGAAGCAGAGTGGCAAATCAATGCCATAAGAGATGGAGAAGATGACATGGGAGATCATGATGATATTCCCATTTGAATAAATAAATTGTAGCAGAGGAGACTGCATGAAGAGAGCCAGCCACTGGAGTAGATGGACCAGGTGATCGATGAGATCAGAAGGCTGATGTTGGAATCAGTAGAGACTGCCAGCAAAGGGAAGTTGAGCAGAAGGGAGATAGCAGCAACAACAATAGTAGCAGAGAGATGGAGAAAAGATATAGCTCAAAAGAGTTGTTTGGGATCCAGGTGGATTTCAACAGCCAGGGTGGAGAGCTCATGAATTTTTCGTAGCATAGGAGTATGATGCAGAAGCATCACTCCACAGCCAGCCATGCACCAGCCAACCGACCCACTCAACGCATTCAAGGAAGAGAGGCGCCATTCCTCTCACATTTTGAATTTGATTTCAATGTAATTAATGAATGTAAGGTAGGTAGAGCCAAAGATGTGTCTTTGAGCAGGATTTAGAAAAGA
>JASDQU010102329.1:161575-187867 GCA_032191745.1 Picea mariana | reverse complement strand
TAAGCATATAATCATGAGAAAGGACGTTGTATACCTTGGAATGATCAGGTGAGGTGATAATGTGAGTCTAAATACTAGTGATGAAAGGTATAATAATGACAAAAGGTATATGCAAAAAGGTGCATAGCGTGGTCTTAACAGATGGCAGGAAAAATACATATACATTGGAGAAGAATGGTAGAACACATATGTTACTGCCAACAGAGGAGAAGAGAGTGAAAGAAGAATCCAGTAGAAGCATACTTCTCATGAGTGGGAAGGAACTCCTAAAAGAAGTCAAGGAAGAACAAGAGATGCATTTTGCTGTGGTAAGGAAACCCAAAGTTGTCCTTACAAGTACATCGATGGATTATTTTCCTGAAGAAGTTCAGGAATTGCTGGATAATTTTGTTGATATAGTGGTGGATGAGCTGCGAAACTCATTGCCACCCATCAGGAGTATCTGTCATCATATTGACTTGATACTAGGAGAAATTCTGTCGAACAAAGTAGCATACAGATTAACACCTCAAGAGAATGAGGAGGTGAAGAGCCAAGTCCAAGATTTGCTAGACAAGGGTTTGGTCAGAGAGAGTTTGAGTCCATGCGTAGTACCAACGGTGTTGAGCCCAAAGAAATATGGAGGATGGAAAATTTTCACAGAATCACGATCCATTAACAAGATCACCATCAGGTATAGTTTCCCTTTACCAAGAATGGATGATTTAATGGAATGTTTAAGTGGATACAATTTATTTTCTAAAATAGATTTGAAAAGTGGATATCACCAAATTAGAATGAGAGAAGGTGATGAGTGGAAGACAACCTTTAAGACAAATGAAGGTTTGTATGAGTGGCTTGTTATGCCATTTGGCTTAACAAATGACCTAAGCAATTTTATGAGGTTGATGAATGAAATTATGAAAGATTTCATTGGAAAAATTGCAGTTGTATATCTGAATGATATACTGATCTTTAGCAGGACTAAAGAGGAGCATTTGAGGCACCTAACATTAATGATGAGGAGGCTACAATAGGAGAAGTTGTTGATAAATCTGAAGGAGTCATATTTTATGAAGACATAACTCATTTACTTGGGTTTTATGATCTCTTCGAATGGATTGAAGATGGATCCAGAGAAGGTGAAATTGATCAGAGAATGGTTATCACCAAGGAGTATGTTTGAGGTAAGGAGCTTTCATGGATTAACAATTTTTTATAGGAAGTTCATCAGATATTTTTGTGGGATTTGTGCACCAATGATGGATACAATAAATAAGCGTCACACGTCTTTTAAATGGACAATGGAAGATGAGAGGAGATTCAATATACTGAAGGAGAAGATAACAGAACGACCGATTCTGGTCTTGCTGAATTTTGAAAAGACATTTCAGGAATTCCAGGTGAAGACCTTGGGGTTTGAACACCTTAAGGATATGTATTGTGATGATACAAACTTCAAGGAAGGATATGAAGCATGTAAAAACCTTGTGTTGGGAGATAGAAGTCAGTGGAAAAAGTACATGATTCAAGAAGGACTGTTGTTTAGAGGAAATCAATTGTGAATACCGAAATTCTCAATGAGGGACAACCTTTTGAAAGAAAAACATAGTGGAGGATTGGCTTGACATTTTGGCCATAATAAAAAGTTTTCATAGTTGAGAAGTTCATACTATTGGCCAGGTATGAGAACATAGGTGGTAAAATTTGTGAATAGATGTAGAATCTACCAACATGCAAAGGGGAAAAGATAGAACACTGGATTGTATCAACCATTTCCAATACCAGAGAGGCTTTGGGATGCGATAAACATGGATTTTGTGTTAGGATTTCCAAGAACACAAAGAGGATTTGATTCCATATTTGTGGTGGTGGATAGATTTTCAAATATGACATGTTTCATCCCATGCCATAAAACTAGTGATGCAACACATGTTGCAAATTTGTTTTTCAAGGAAGTGGTAAGACTTCACGGCCTACCCAGGAGCATTTTCTCGGATAGAGACACAAATGTTTTTGGTCACTTTTGGAGGACATTGTGGAAGAAGATGGGGACATATTTGTCCTTCAGCTCAACTTATCACCCTCATACAGATGGGCATACTGAAGTGGTAAACATAAGTTTGGGAAATTTATTAGGGAGTCTAGTTATTGAGCATCATAACCAGTGGGATCAAATTCTGCCACAAGCAAAATTTGGATACAATGACTCACCAAAGAGGAGAATTGGAAAGATCCCATTCTAAATATTGTATGGAATGTGACCAAGGGGAGTGTCTGAGTTGAGAGACTTGGAATAGGGGGAGATCAAGAGCGCTGGAGAAGAATATTTTTTTGTTGAAATGAAGAAATGCCATAGCCAAATCAGAGGATAGTTGCAGAGTTCCAACCAGAAATACAAGGACATAGCTGATCAACATTGCAGGGAACTTCAATTTGAAGCAAGAGATCAGGTTTTGACACATATTAGGAAGGAAAGGTTTCATAGAGGAACATACAACAAGTTGAAGATGAAGAATATAGGACCATGTAAGATCTTGAGGAAGTTTGATGTAAATGCCTATGAGATTGAGCTGCCAAATGGTGTGGGCATATCACCCATATTCAATGTTTCAAACCTATATCCTTACAGGAAAGATGACACAGAGGATTCAAAAGAGAAAGAAAAGATCTAGTGGGAGAAACAAATGCATGTGGCAGAAAAACCACAGATGGAGAAAATTGTTGATCAAAGGATTAACAAGAAGACCAGGAGGAAAACCTATTTTGAACATCTGGTCAAATGGATGGGACACCCAATAGAAGATGCTAGTTTGGAAAATGAAGCTTCTATCCAGAAGTAGGGAAAATTGGTGCAGGAGCTCATGGACAAGAGTCCATGAATTTTTTTCAAGGGGAGTATGATGTAGGAGAATCATTGCAAAACACACTAAGAGAGACCTATCAGTGTCTGGGAACCTGTACGGGAGCTTAACATTGGTAGTTGCAGTAGCTATTTGAAATTTGCCTTAACTCAGTGCCGAAATTTATCTTTTAAAGCATGCCTGAGCCCAGTGTCAGAATTACCCTTTAAGTCACGTTTTGATCATCACAAGAGCAGGAGTTTCCACTGCGGCTCTAGAATAAGACTAGACTAAGATAGCGTAGGATGTATTTTAGAGTAGACAAGTAGTCAAGGGAAACCCTAGAAATACTTTTGAGTTAAATAGAAGTTTGTACGCCCAAATAGGGTTAGCTACAATATAGAGGGAAGTTAGTTGTAAGAGAAATGCTAGTTAGTAGAAGACTTCAAGCTTAGAAAGATATTGTAATTTGAATATGTTTGTAGCCATTTTTCACTTGTGAATACAACAGAGAAGAATTGATTCAATGCATGGTGTGTGAACAATGTTTGCAATTTCCTGTCATTATGTTTTTATGAACAAATGAATGAATCTCAATAGGGGAGAATGGAATTGTGAATGTTAGTTTTTCAGTTTCAATTGTTTCTCTTCATTTGAATCCCTACAAGGTGTGCATCGAGCTAGAGGGGAGCGCTAGGAGATGAGGAGGAATTTATCTGTAAGAAATCCCTTAGACGCAAGGAGTGCGTGGGAAATTGATTTTGGAATCAAAGCTCAGAAGGAATAAAACTTCAAATAAGTGTTAGCGAGATCCAGGAATCCCATTTCCTAGGAGGAGCGAAGGGAGAAACCTTTGGAGAATTAGAAAATATTCTAAGTCTGAAATATCAAAGTTCAGAAGAGTTGGTGCCAAGATAATTGGCCAGGACTAGTTGAGGACCTAAGAAGATGGTGGAGAGCCTTCGAGGAGGAAGTGTCAATAGCTATAAGTCATTGGACCAAGTGAAGCTGTGTGGAGGATAACGATGAGAGTTATTCAACTTTCAAAGATCAGGAGGGATAGAAGCCTTCGATCCAAGGGAGACCTGGACCGTTAATACATTTCGTGATATCGGGTATCGCGAGTTGGGAGGATAGAGTTCCTTGACCTCCAAAACCATGAAACATGAAATTGCGACTCGTGAAGACGAGATCTGAGCCACCATATCATGGGAAAATAGGACCGTCAGATTGGGGCTCTGAAATATCGTCATTTAGACGATCGAGAGAAAGAGTGAGAAAGATTCGTGAAGTAAGAAGTCATGAAACATGAAATGTTGACTTGATCACAGCTGAAGGTCAAGGAAAGAACTGGACCGTAGATCCCAGACCATTGTGATTTTGGATTTCGAGATTTGGAGGAGTCGAGTAGTTGTTGCAACATAAACCCTGAAGTCGTGAAACACGACGCACCTTTTGGGATAAGTTCGTGGTTGTGCCTACGGTCACGTGGAGTGGAGGCTGGCACCTAGTGTTTATTTGCACAGGAAAAACATAGACAAGGACCTATGGATTTAGTGTTAAAGGTTCTAGTTTGGAACCAGGAGAGTCATTTCATATTTTGAGTCAAAGAACCTGACCGAGAGGTCACAAAACCCTTAGGAGAGATAGGGGGTCTACATCAGTGGTGTTACTTCCCCTTGCTTATGTTCATGTCCCTTTCCATTTAATTCTTCCACTTTTTCATCACTCCCATAGTCAGGTGATACTGAAGCAGTCTTTCCTAAGGCATTTCTTAAATCTTGGATCTCTTTGATCTTCTTAATTATGCACTGTTCGGGTGTATCATGTTCTTTTTTCGTGGTTTCTGGGTTGTCAGGGTTAGACATCTCTACAGGGTCTGCGAGAATAAGGAGGTATATCGACCAGTCCTTAGTGATCTCCTCAATGTCTTCTTCCATGGGCTTGTAGTAGGATTGAAGATACTCCTTATGTTCATCGACTCGCACTATAATGTAGATGAAGTGTCGATCTGTGTATAAATTTATCAGGGGTTAGAACCTCTACAGGGTGTTCGAAGTCATGTGAGGTTAAGATTTGTTGTCTCTCTTCAGCTAAAGGTAATATGTATGAAAAACAATGTTTGACTACCACTATTTGTTCATATCACTCGAGTAGCAGAGTGTGGTGAACTTCGCGACAAGTGGCTCAAACGAATCAATATATGGGAAGGTCACTCCTTTCGGCATCTACCAAGAAACAAAAGTGACAATGATTAGGATCCAGCTAAAGTGAAACTCATATCCCTGATCCTGTGCTTCACGATAGTCTAGTTCCAACTGATTAACTAGGTACTTCACCTAGTTCATTTGCAGACCTTCAACGCACTTCCCTGCGAGGTCAACGACAAAGCCTGTGACCTACATAGGTGTGTTCTTCCTTACTAACTTTCTATCTATTAGCTAGTAGGCTAGGCGCACTGCGCCATTATGGATGAAGGCTACCTTGTAGCCTCACATCCCCTTTTCAACATCGTCGTAGGTATCCTTGATCTTCTATTCTAGTGCACGATCTGTGGCTTTTCCTAGATAGAACTCCTACTAGTTGGGTCCTTGCATACTTAATCCCATGATCCTATGGATCAATGTCGGATCGAATGTGATACGGTGGTCTAGCCATAAGTAGCCGCCATGGTAACATGGAAGTAATATCTTGACACATGCGTTCACTTACTGGTGCCTTTTGAAGTGTGGGATTTTCATTACATTTAATAGGGTGGACTGTGCGAGGTTCATCGTCCACAGATGGGGGATTATCTTTTAGTTCTTCCCCTTTTTCTTGGTCAAGTATTTGTACGGGGCGAGAATGATATAGTTCTTGTGATCTTCGAGGTTGAATTTACTAAGATTCAACACTTCTTACTTTGCGTATCCCCTTCGGGAGGTATGCAGTAACCATGGTGTACTCGAAATATCTTGGCACACTATCACAACTCACCACGCCAAACAAAGGTAGGATGTAGTCGACCAATATGGTCAGGATCAGCTTTGCATTTGCTAGGTCATCTCTATGTTTGGTTCTCTTTTCTGTTGATGGTTGGGATGGTTCGGCTCGGTGAGCAGTCGACGAAGAGGCTTGCACTCCTCTCGTCGATGACGCTTGAATACTTGCAGACATTTCTCTTTCATACATAACTCTTTCAGTCATTAGGTCAATGAGAACTTCTTATAAAATAATCTCTGCAACGCTAATCTCGTCTGACATACACGCTCGTGGTTGAATATCTTGGGTTTGAAGAGTAACTAGTCAATGAAATCGGATGGATGGTGATAGCGCAATGATCACTGTGTGAAATCAACTAGTCTGCGGGCTTAGATTCAAAGTTATCAAAAGTGTTCTCGTTGCGTGGCACAACTGGATAAATAGATAACTTGGCAATAGATTTCTTGCAATGGGTCAGAAGCCTTCATTAACTCGGTTCTGTCCATTATGGCATGGTCCCAAAGGTCTAATGGCGAGATTTCTGATCATAAATTCCTTTCTACCCATTTGGGTTGTTGGTATAATGGTTATACTGTTTCCAACGGCTATATTTCTTCTCCATGGTGAAGTGCCATGTGACACTGTTCTGATATCACGACGAAGTTCCAGTTTTGCAAATTGTCCTTCGGCGAAGTTCCCTCTAGAACCTTTTGTAACCTTTCGATCTTAGGTTTCTTCTTACTCAGCTTCCTAGCCTTTTCCCAGTGAGTTTCATCTCGATATTCCTTTTTCCATTCTGATTCTTATCTTCTTTTGGCAGAGTAACTTCGCATTGTTGAGATTCTTTCCTAGAAATCAAGGGTAATACTTCATCTGTATCTGGAATAGGTACTTTAGTCTTCTGTGGGTCTTCTATTGTTCTTCCTACTTTGACATCCAAGTCCCTGGTTTTAAATAGCTTTCCTCGGTTCTCCTATTCTTCAATCAAGTGTGTGATCCTTCTAGTCATGAAATATTTTAACTCTTGCTTCTTTTGCTTTAGGATTTCTTCTTCTTTTCTTCTGGCCTGATCTCCTTCAATCCAAGGTTTCCCTAGTAACATAGAAAATGGAGTGTTGTTCTTAAAAAATTTAACAACTTCAAATTCTTCCTCTGTCAAAGTTCCATTGGCATTCATAGATATTTGGGTGAGCTTTCCACATAGGTTTATCAACTTTCCTCTAAATAACCCTATTCCTCCCAATCAAGGAATCATAGCAGGATTTCGTAGAATTTCCCAAGTTCTTTCTACCACAATATTTACTTGTGTTTCTTCTTCCATAACACATTCAATGTCAAAGTCTCCTATTCTTTCTTCTACGCACTCTTTTTCTTTGAATATCTGATTCAGACCCTCGACCCTCGTACCAAGATTTTCATAGGATCAATCTTCTTTGAATCTACAGAACTAAAATAGTTCTTTCAGGTCCTCATTGGAACCCCACAAATCTTATCCACGGGTCCTTCGGAAACCCCACTTGTGTAAAAAAGCACAAGGTGTGAGATTCACCTCCTCCAATCATGATGCAAGCGTTCCTCCTTTCCCTTTCAAATCCTCATTCCACGAAATGTGAAAATCTCTCTCTGCTGAGAGATCAATGGCTCAGGTCCTTCTAGAATCGACGACCATGATCTAACTGGATTGATGACTCAAAATATTTCAGGCCTTTTCCCGAAACCTTGACTGCTTGCCATGTGTCCTCCTCTGGACGGTCATGATGCTTTCAGGATTTTACAAGTCCTCTTCCTTCTACTGTTACGAGGATTAAACCTCGCACACCTTTTCTGGTTCTGATGGCTCACAACAAATTGACACTTCTCCCTCGAAGTTTCTGCCATTCATTCTACCCTTTTGTGTGGCTTCCCAGGGATTAAACCCCGCGTACCTTCTTCTGGATTCAATGGCTATCGATCGTTGGTGATATATATGATGGCCTAGATCCTTTTTCCTATGCACCTCCCAGGGAATAAACCTCGTGCATGTATCCTTGATGCAACGGCTCTCAGGCCACTGCACTCTAGATCCGACAGCTGGTTTGATTTCATGATTTTAGTGATTTCAAGTATGGGGTGCAACCTCCTCTTCTCCTCCAAACTTTGATTCCTAAATGTGTGGATATTTAAGGGTTTAAACCCCCTGCGCCTTCGCTTGATCCAACGGTTGTTGGGTATTGGCATTAAATCTGACGGTTCATATCTATCCTCCTTGCACGCTCTCTTCCTGCTGCTTGGACATAGATTCAATGGTCTAGATATTTCCTCCCAGTGTCGATCCAATGACAACTGTGCTCCTCCTCCTGAGCTTGTGCCTCTTCCCTTCCCTTGGAAGAAATTCGATGCTCGAAGTTATCGGCCTTTTATGCTTCCCTTGTGAGCCTAGTTTCTTTGGGTCTTGTCTGCATTATAGAAACGCTTCCCCTCCTGAGCTTAGTCAACTAAGAAACCTTGAATAAGTCCACCCTCACACACTCCTTGTGCTGCTGAGATTTTCTCAATCTCAGATACAAAGTATTTCTTGAAAATAAATTCTTCACACCCTCTTGGCATTCCTTTTCTCAATGCACACTTGCAGAGCCCGCAAAGTGTTTAGTAACTCTGGTTGTCTTTGAACTCAACACTTCCCTTTCCTCAGAACTCAGAAGAGAGTTATTCTCGATGCGTTCTATGCACTCACCCAATTCCCTCTTAGAAGATCTCTACAGAACCTTGGACGTTCTGTCTTCCCTCTTTGTGATCTCCTCTGCACAGTCTCTCCTTCAGGATGTTCATCGATCTTGGGGGTTTTCGTTTGAGTCCAAGATTTCCTTTGGTGCACCCTCCTGACACATCTCTGCCTAAATTTCGTAGAATTCAGAAGTGCACTCTATGCACTGGCTTACAAAACCCACAATGTTCTGTCATGCAACCTCTTGCATGAAGCCACAAAGAACCAGACCTGGAATCAAAGAACCCAATAGACAACAATTTATGTCTGTAACTTGTAAATGAATACAAACATACATCTACAGCATATCATAAGCACATAAAGACATTCATTCAATTACCCAGAATAACATGCAGGAAAAACTGCTCTTTATTTGTATTAATAAAAATGCCTCTTTACAAATGTGCTCAAGCTCTGACTGCAATAGAGTCAAGGATTCTTCTCTTCTCCCTTATGTTCTACCTCAATATTCGAACTCCCTCTCAAAATAAGGTGCTAATATCTTTTACAAGAAGGGGCTCCTCGAGCTCTTCTCTCCATCTCACCAACTCTCATAAATTGCAATGAATTACATTGAATGGGCCATCTAATCCAAATTAGATCTATATCCCCATCAACCTGTCAGCAATTAAGGAGAAACTAACTACAGAATGCTCAAAGGCATGACTTGTCTTTACCAACCTTACAAACATTTAATGCGTTAAATTAAAATTTGAAATTTGAAAGTGAGAGGGTTGTACCTATCCTCTCCATTGAACGCTTGTTGGGTGCGCTGGCTGGCTGTCGCTTGATGACATGCAATGATGCTCCTACATCATACTCCTCAGTTGGAAAAATCATGAGCTCCTTCTCATGAGTTTCCCAGCTCTGTTGTTGAAATCCACCTGGATCCCAAACAATTTTCTGGAGTTGTCCATCCGCTCCATCACCTTGTTGCTACTGTTGTTGCTTCATCTCCCCTGCTTCTCTTGCAGGATATTTTATGTTAATCTTCTCCCTGCTGACAACTTCCAGTGTTGAATTTAACATCAACTTCCTGATTACTTCAATTAACTAGTCCAACTACTCCAATGGTTGGCTCTTTGTATGCAGTCCACCTTGCTGCAATTCTTCTTTCTCCTTAGTGGGAAGATCTACTCAATCTCCCATGTTGTCTTTACCTTCTCTTGTGGCATTGATTTTCCACTCTACTGTAGACTCCAATTCTACAATCCTATCACTGAGCTGCTACTCAGCTTCCTTCTCTGACAACTTTGCTTCTTTCAGTTCTCTTGCTGGTGCATCTCTAACTTCCTCCAGCTGCTCCTCAGACTGGAATTCTGCTTCACCTTCTGCTGCAGACCTCAGCGCTGCAGTCATCATCTGTTCATCTCCCTGGCTTAAATTTTTGAGAAATTTCTCCGAATTCTTTTTTTGCAAAATCTTCATGACTGTCTGCTCATGGCAGTCATTTATTGGTTTTGGATGGTTCAACCAATCCTCTAGCATCTTCAACTCCTTCTCCCACAGGGTGAGAAACTCATCTGCGTGCTCCTCTTTTGATGGGGAAGATTTTGATGTCTGCTCCATTTCTTCCTTCTCTTTGACAGTCACAATTGGTTGTCCTTCTGTTGTTGTTGCATCTGTAACATAGGCTTCAGCCTCAACTGGGTTGTATGAAAGGAATACCTCAATTCCTCCAATGACCAAAAGGCATCTCTAATCCTTCTCTGTTCGATTTCCTCATTGATCTGAACTCACCTCTGAGTTCATGAGACTCTCGCATGACCTCATTTTCTCTCCCTTTCCCACTTGGAAATATGGGATTTATGTGCTTCTCACCTGGAAGTATTTGAGATCCTTCAGTGATCCCATATCATTGCCTACTTGGCAATCTGAACTTTCATTACTGCCCACCTAGCAACTTTTGAGACTCTTCCCAGTTTCTAGCTCACAGATGTGAACCAATTCCTCTTCATCTCTGAGGCTTTCAACATATCTCAACCACATTTTCAACAACCTTTGTTGTCTTCTGGACAACAATTCCTTGACTGGCCACTTCACCTTCTTCCTGATGGGCCATTCATACACCCATCGTGTTCTTGCACTCTGTTGCATTCGAAATGAAAGCTACTCCATCCTCGCTCTTATCCCAACAAGTTCCTTATCCATCTCATCTTTTCCCTTCTATTGGTGGTCTTTGCCTTGATCACGTTCACAGCCTTCAATAGCCATCTTCTGCCTTCTACCTGCCCTCTTGGAAAGTTTGTTGTTGTCACTCTGCAACTGAGAGAAATTCCAGCATCTCCTACAGTCCACTTGACTGCACCATTTGACTGTTGCGTCCCGCAACAACCTTCACCTTTTACCTGTCTCCTACAGGCTCTTCTTCATCTTGCTTCCTCTTTTACCTGAAACATACGGGAAAAATGGATCTCTGATACCACTTCTGATGCAGACCCCTTATTAATATTGTGGTAGTTGCAAGAGGTATTTACTTCCACGTGTGAACCTGACGAGAATAGAAGACTCTAGAAAGTAAGAGAAAACCCTAATGAGTTAGCTAATAACCCTAGAAGTCTTATCGGCTCAAGAAGATAATTTATATTAGGTTATTAGCCTCCAAGAGAAGAAGTTAGCCATAAATAATAATAATATACTGAACAGACACATATCCAGAAGGAGAGTCAGCCCCAACAAATCAGGCAGAACCAGTATAAATATAGGGCACCATTTCTCATTTTGACACATCTCAGAATTGCAGACAGCAAGTGGTGCACACTGCAGTTCTATTTTGGTGCACACGTGTGGAGGAGAGCTGCAGGTGCAGCTGTTGCAGCTAGCAGTTTCAGTGTTGGCTTGGGCTATCCATTGGCTAGGGTTTGGACTATCTGATAAGCTATTGTTTATGTGCTATCCTTGGAGGAAGATGTGCTACACCTTGTTTGGTTATATAACCTAGGGTTAGCTTCCAGAGTAATTCTTAGTCAAGGTTAAGGTGCTCAGAGGGTGGCTTTGGCCTATGGTTGGGTGATGAGGGTATCATCAATGGTAAAATGAGCACACAATCTTCTATATTCTAACAGGTTATGGGCCGACACCTCCTTCATTCAGTCTAAACACTGGAAGAAAACATAGCCGCTAGGATATTGATCTCACTGAGAAACTGTTTTTCGGGTTACTAGCAAAAGTAGCTCCCAAGACACTGTCGCTAGGGTTACTAGCAGGAGTAGTTGCAGAAACCCTAAACCTCTTATGGAGGCACCTTAAGTGAAGATATTTACCTAATCTCTAGACAGATCAGTGCACCCTAGACTAGCGCATCTCCTGATACTCTCAGCAAGACAAGACATGAAGTTTGAATTTTTGGTCAAAATCTAGGGTTTGACCAAGTCAAAGCAAGCCATGATTAACTCTATGAAGTCCGAGAACAAGTTAGATGGAGCCTATAACTTTAGAGCATGGAAGAAAAGGATTGACCTCATCCTTGCCAAGAATAAAGTGTTGGATATCGTGAAAGGAAAGATCGTGAAGCCAGAGTTTGAAGAAGGAAAAGAGAAGGAACCACAGAACATTGTAGCTATGGAGAAGTTCAAAGATGTTGACATGAATTCCATGAGCATCATAGTGGATTCTATAAAAGACTAATCGATACCCTACATCACCCATCTTGACTCATCAAAGAAGATGTACGATGCCCTAACAAATCTCTTCTCAGTCAGAAACATCGAACAAGTTATGAGTCTGAATAATGAGCTTCGTGCCATGAAGATGAATGAGGATGACAACATAACATCACACTTTGTAAGGATATCCCAGTTAAGAGATCAACTACAAGATATTGAAGAGATCACTTCAGAAAAGGAATTGGTCAACATAGTACTCATGGTCTTCCCAAGACATGGGATGCATTTGTCGCAAGCATGAACACAAGGAAGGAGTATCCGACATTTGAAGAACTTTGGACTTGCTATGCTTAACAAGAATCAAGGATCAATACAAAAGAGAAACCCAAAAGAAGTACGACGATCAAGCTTTCACAACAAGATTCAAGAACTTCAGGAACAAAAGGAAGTTTGGTTCAAGGAGGAAGCCAAATCAAGAGAAAGACATTTCAGAAGTGCAATGCTTCAACTGTCGAAAGTATGGTCACTACAAGAATCATTGTCCCGAGCTAAAGAAAAGGAAGGAGAAACACGAAGCATCGATTGTCAAAGAAAAGGAACCTACAAAGAAGACTAAGCAGGATGGAAGAGACTTCTTCTTCTAAAAGGTAACAACACTCTTCTTATTTCTTGTTTGCATCGTCTATGTACATATCTTGTTTGCATCATCTCTGTACATATCTTGTATATCTATCTCTTGGAAGATAATTTGTTCCAAGAAGAACTATACCTATGGAAGAACAAACAAGATGAAAAGAGATATCATCAGATAATACACATGAAATAATGAAATACAAATCATGTGAAAGCTATTGCAAGATAAGCCAAATCAATCATGAAGAGACTTAGAAGAAGCAAAGACAGAAATAATTCAGCAATTGAGAGGAAATTGGAAAAGGACTTATGACATTTTGTAGAAAACAACAAGACAAAAGCGTGAACTCTGTTAGGCAAGAAATCCAATTATACATTGCAGAAGACAATAAGGATGTAGATGGAAGCATGGACTTTGTTAGATGGAGGGAGCCTATTATATGCACTTATACATGAAGCAACGATTAGGAGGAAGCTAATCCTATGATTCATTAAATATGATGAAAAGAAATCATGAAAGAAAAGTACGTGTTCAGTTCAATCGTAGAAGAAGACTTCTTCTAAGAGAAGCCTTAAAGTATTCCTGGTTTTCCATCCAGATCTGTGATTCTATGATGAAAATAAGAAGTGGAATCTCTAGGGCATGTAATCTATAAGAAACTCCATGAACCCAATAACTAAAGAAAAACATGAATAAGAACATGAATATTCCAAGAAAGAAAGAGAAATCAGAAAAACCAGTCATTGTATCAAGAATCACAAGATTACCATCCTGATATGAACTCACTAGAAGCAATCAAGAAGAAGAACTGAAAGTCGTGATGAAGAATAGTGTATGGAAGACTTATGAATAAAAGAATTGCAAGATCTAGAACTAGAGGTTCTCCCAGATGGAGGGAGAAGACTATGATGATTACTTGCTCCAGTACACCAGACATATCACTACATGAGTCTTTATATTATCCACAACATCCATGAGTTGGAGTTCTACATCAGATGAATGCAAAGAATGTTCTCCAGAGAAATTGAATAAAGAGCGTATGGAGAGCAATCTCAAGACCTTGAGGCATACCGAAAAGAGACTCCTGTATGCAGATAGAAGAATATAACTTGGTGGAGAACCTCCAGTGCACAGCAAAAGCATGGTGAAGATTTCCTATAACATCAAGATGACTACTGAGTAGATCAGATCTCATGATGACAGAAGAAGTGCCACATAGATATGTTCCATTTTTCCAACTATGATATACTCTATTTTTCAGATCTACATGAAGCCTTCACAATGTTCCAGACTAAAGTACATTTGAAATCAAGCATTAAATTATCCATGATGAAGTCCAAAAAGGAGAAAATGATTCTCCAATACATATCTCCACAAATGAGCAGATAAGCAAACATTTTGGTAAAGCTTCTATCCAAGATGAAAGAGTTTGCGTACTCAAGCTAGAGATCATGGAAACAACCTCCTTCTTATTGAAAAAGGAAGAAATGACTCTCCAAGTTAGGAGGGATCACTGAAAACATTATTGAAGACATTCATCTTTAAATTTGAAAAATAGTCCATCTTGGACAGATGCTTTCCTGTTCGGAAAGCGGATTGAGACTTCTAACAGACAGTCACTTTCCAGTGTGGTTAACATGGGAAGTAGTATGATTGTTGATGTATCATAGAAAGTGACTTCCCATTGTGGTTAACATGGGGAATAGGGCAGTCTTTCTTCTTGAGGGTTACTCAAGAAGACTGGCCCGCCTCGCCGAACAACGATTTCTCATTGTGGTTAACATGAGGAATGGTCTGTTTTGGAGGTTTATGTAGGAAAATATTTTCCTCTTGTGGTTAACAGAGGAAATGTTCTGGACAGTCATTCCTTAGGGTTTATACATTCTGTCCAGGGTACACTTTGATTAGTGTATGAGGAATGGCCCAGGGTGGGGAATGGTCTAGGCTCAACAATCAGGGATAGACATTCCTTAGGGTTTATACATTCCCCACCTTGGTTCATTCCTCCTACACTAATCAAAGTGCACCCTGGAGAGAATGTATAAACCCTAAGNAGGAAAATATTTTCCTCTTGTGGTTAACAGAGGAAATGTTCTGGACAGTCATTCCTTAGGGTTTATACATTCTGTCCAGGGTACACTTTGATTAGTGTATGAGGAATGGCCCAGGGTGGGGAATGGTCTAGGCTCAACAATCAGGGATAGACATTCCTTAGGGTTTATACATTCTCTCCAGGGTGCACTTTGATTAGTGTAGGAGGAATGAACCAAGGTGGGGAATGGTATAGACTCAATATTCCTTAGGGTTATACATTCTTTCCAGGGTGAACTTTGATTAGTGTAGGAAGAATGGCCCAGGGTGGGGAATGGTCCAGGTTTAGAAGACATGATAGTTATTCTTCCTTTCCTGATAAGAATAGTCCAGATATCTCATTATTCTACTCCGAGGTAGATATTCTTTCAGAGCTCACAGATGTGAGTGAAAGATTGGCCCAGATAATTCAATTTATATCATAACATTGTTTCTATGCAGGTTGCTATCAGATGTTTGTTATGAAAACAGTGGATATAGACTACTGTGGTGGATATGTTCCATTGTTTGTGAGGCATATATTCTTTCAGAGCTCACATATGTGAGTGAAATATTGGTTGAGATGATTCAATTTATATCATAACATTATTTCTATGAAGGTTGCTATCAGATGTTTGTTATGAATATTGTATGGCAGTAGATGAAGACTACTATGGTGGATATGTTCCACTGTTCGTGACTATGTGTTGCTGATCAAGTACTTGTGTGTTACTTGGTGTGGTAGTGAACCACTAGATTGTAGTTATGTACTACTATGGATAGACATAGTTGTGTTCTATTTTTTTTCTAACTGCCTTGAAGACTATCAACAATCTATTGAAAATAATCACCATCTAGACGAATGATGAATAGAGATTTTCCAGACAGAAATTGGTTCAGAAAATTTACTTCTCTAGATTATAAGAGTGGCTCTTGTATCACTCTATGTTGTGAGTGACTTATCCAACATCATGTCTAATTAATCAGATGAAGTATTGTTTCGAGAGATGATGCAGCTGATGGTGATGGTGATGCTCATGATCTACTCATGAGATGGTCTAGACAACTATATTGATACTACCGGGTAAATGGTATGTTTTTGTGCTCAAGACCATTACCTGTAATACCTCCCTATCTAGGAGGGAGTGTTAATATTATGGTAGCTGCGGGAGGTATTTACCTCCACGTGTGAACCTGACGAGAATAGAAGACTCCGGAAAGCAAGAGAAAACCCTAATGAGTTGGCTAATAACCCTAGAATTCTTGTCATCTCAAGAAGATAATTTATATTAGGTTATTATCCTCCAAGAGAAGAAGTCGTCCATAAATAATAATAATATATTGAATAGACACATATCCAGAAGGAGAATTCGACCCCAACAAATTTGGTAGAACTAGTATAAATACAGGGTGCCAGTTCTCATTTTGACACATCTTAGAATTGCAGACATCAAGTGGTGTGCACTGCAGTTCCCAGTTTGGTGCACACGTGTGGAGGAGAGCTGTAGGTGCAGCTGCTATAGCTAGAAGTTTTAGTGTTGGCTTGGACTATCTCTTGGCTAGGGTTTGGACTATCTGATCAGCTATTGTTGGTGTGCTATCCTTGGAGGAAGATGTGCTACACCTTGTTTGGCTATATACCCTAGGGTTTGCTTTCGGAGTAATTCTCTATCAAGGTTAAGGTGCTCGAAAGGTGGCTTAGGCCTATGGTTGGGTGACAAGGGTATAATCAATGTTAAAATGAGCACACAGTATTCTATATTCTAACACCCCCGACCCTTGGGCCAAGATCTGCATAGGATTGATCTTATTCGAATCTGTAGAACTGAAATAGTTCTTTTAGGTCCTCACTGGAACCCCACGAATCTGATCCATAGGTCCTTCGGAAACCCCACTTGTGTAAACAAGAACAAGGTGCGAGCTTCATCTCCTCTAAGCGACCACGTAGCTATGACCTTGAGCCAAGCTAAATAGGCACCTTTTACATTTCACGACTTCGAGGTTTTCAATGCAAAGTGCCCCGACTCCTTGTCCTCGGAATTTCCGAAATGCTGAACCTCGAAAGGGTCTAATGGCTCCTTGGCTCCTCCCTTAAACCTTCTCCATGTGACCAAATCATATGACCTGATTCTATTCCTCCAAATGCTTTTGGGGTTTCACAATATCGCAAGTCGGGACTCCCTGTCTCACGACTCCTTCACTCTTGAACTCTCGGTTACCGAAATGCTGAAACAGTGTTAACGACTCTGGCTCCTCCCTTAGCCTCCGTCCATGTGACCACCACTCTATGACCACGTGCTTAACGTCAAAGCGCTACTGGATTTATCAATTTAGGGAATTGCGATGCAAGCATTCCTCCTTTCCCTTTCGAATCCCTAGTCCATGAAATGCCGAAATCTCTCTCTGTTGAGAGATCAATGACCCAGGTCCTTCTGGAACCAATGACTATGATCTAACTAGATCAATGGCTTGAAATATTGCAGGCATTTTCTTGAAACCTTGACCTCTTGCCACATGTCCTCCTATGTATGGTCACGATGCTTTCAGGATTTGAAAAGTCCTTTTCCTTCTGTTGTTACGAGGTTTAAACCTCGTGCACCTTTTTTGGATCTGACGACTCACAAAAAATCGACACTTCTCCCTTGAAGTTTTTGCTGTCTGTTATACCCTTTTGTGTGGCTTCCCAGGGATTAAACCCCTTGCACCTTCTTCTAAATCCGATGGTTATCGGTCCTTGGTGCTAGATCTGACAACCCAGATCCTTTTTCCTGTGCTCCTCCTAGGGACTAAACCCCGTGCACATATCCTTGATCCAGCGACTCTGAGGCCACTATTCTCCAGATCTGATGGCTAGTGCAATTTAACGATTTTGGCGATTTCAAGTATGGGGTGCAACCTCCTCTACTCCTCCAACCTCCAATTCCTGAATGTGTGGATATCCAAGGGTTTAAACCCCCTACGCCTTCACCTGATCCAATGGTTGTCAGGTATTGGAATTAGATCCTCTTGCTGCCTGGACATAGATTCAATGGTCCAGATCTTTCCTCCCAGTGTCGATCCAACGACAATTGTGCTCCACCTCCTGAGATTGTGCCTCTTCCTTTCCCTTGGAAGAAATTTGACGCTCGAAGGTCTCGGCCTTTGATGCTTCCCTTGCAAGCCCGGTTCCTTTGGGTCTCATCTACGTTATAGAAATGCTTCCCCTTTTGATCTTAGTCAACTCTGAAACCTCGAAAGGTTTCTCGACCTTTTGCTCATTTCTTCTATTGCTCTGTGTGCAAAGGCACTATTCCTCCTGAGCTTCGAGACTTAGAATAAGTCCACCCTCACACACTCCTTGTGTTGCTGATATTTCCTCAATCTCAGATCCAAAGTATTTCTTGAAAAGAAATGCTTCACACCCTCTTGGCATTCCTTTGCTCAATGAACACCTTGCAGAGCCCACAAAGTGTTCAGTAACTCTGGTTGTCTTCGAACTTGACACTTCCCTTTTCTTAGAACTTGGAAGAGAGTTCTTCTCAGTGCGTTCTATGCACTCACCCAATGCCCTCTTGGCAGAGCTCTACAAAACCTCAAACGTTATGTCTTCCCTCTCTGTGCTCTCCTCTGCACAATCTCTCCTTCAGGATGTTCAGTGATCCTGGGGGTTTTCCTTTGAGTCCAAGATTTCCTCGGGTGTGCCCTCCTGGCATGTCTCTACCTAAATTCCGTAGAATTCAAAAGTGCACTCTATGCACTAGCTTACAAAACCCACAATGTTCTATCATGCAACCTCTTGCATGAATCCACAAAGAACCAGACCTGGAATCAAAGAACCCAACATACAACAATTTTTATCTGTAATCTACAAATGCGCACAAACATTCATCTGCAACATATCATAAGCACATAAATACATTCATTCAATTACCTAGAATAACATGCAGGAAAAACTGCTCTCTGTTTGTATTAATAAAAATGCCTCTTTACAAATTTGCTCAAGCTCTGACTGCAATAGAGTCATGGATTCTTATCTTCTCCCTTATGTTCTATCTCAATATTCGAACTCCCTCTAAAAATAAGGTGATAAGATCTTTTTACAAGAAGGGGCTCCTCGAGGTCTTCCCTCCATCTCACCAACTCTCATAAATTACAATGAATTACATTGAATGGGCCATCTAATCCAAATCATATCTAGATCCCCATCGACCTGTCAGCCATTAAGGTGAAACCAACTACAGCATGCTCAAAGGAACATCTTGGATCTACCAGCCTTACAAACATTTAATACATTAAATTCAAATTTGAAATTTGAAAGTGAGAGGGTTGCGTCTCTCCTCTCCATTGAATGTGTGTTGGGTGCATTGGCTAGCTGGCGCTTGATGACGTGCAGTGATGCTCCTGCATCAATATCTCTGATAAATTAATATGTTGGTGGTCATTCATGGTTTTTTTCACCTATAGCAATAATTTCTCTAATTCTTTCTGGGGTTTTGTCTTAATATCAGTTGCGTGAACTTCCTCATGGTCTTCTTGTCTCATGTTCATTTTTTCAAGATTAGCAATCATTCTAGGGAAATCCAATACTTCAAGGTCCATAAATTTGCAATAGAGGCAACTAGGTCTTCTACCAAGGCATTCCTTAGCCATATGCCCCAGTCTTCTTCTACTGTAACAAAGGGTTAATCCTCTCTTTCTCTTAAATGATCCCCAACCTTTCTTGTACTGCGTGCTAGGATTATGGTAGCTAACCTGCAAAAAAATATTTCTAGGATCCTGCATCCATTTGTTAGTCCAAAAATTCTATCTATGCATAGGTATAACATATCTTTGACTATTCTTATCAGATATAAGCATATCAAATATTCTTTCTTCTATCATTGCCCTAGTTTTCAAGCTAGGACAAATCTTATCAAACATACCTAGATCCATACTCTAGAAACAAAAAAATTCCACTTACCTTACTTCTACAGAGCACAAAGATTTCAGATCTAAAACTTTTCACTATCCTTACTTCTATTAGAGCACAAAGTGTTCAGATCTTACCTCTTTTCTTCAGATTGGACTTCTTTTCTTAGCACAGAGCTTCACAGATCGAGTAGAATACTGCGCACTAGAGCGACAGATCTACGCACATAGATTTCACAATTTTAGGTCAGATCTTCGCACAAAGCTTCTTTTTCTTTAGTTTGCAGCAATCACAGTTTTAGGTCTCAGCAACAGAACCATTTGTTGGCACAGGGGCAGAACCAGGGTTCAACACTACAACAATGCACCAACAAAACCCTAACTACCATCCCTTTTGGCAACACCTACGAAGCAGATGAAGTCTCACCCGAGGTAGAGGCAGGGGTGGTTGCAGGACTCAGATGTATGCAACCTTAGTTGGGACACAGATCTGTGATTCTAACACTTGACAGAGCACTCAACAATTAACATTCATCTATATCCATTCTTAGTTACAATGTGGTTAAACCCTAATTATAGAGTGTCATAGTATTCATTCAGATCTAAGGTATTTAAGCACTAATCATATCCACATAGGTCAGATCCATACTATTAAGAACATATCATTAATATACACATCCACCATTCATCTATATTGAAGCACTAAGCACATTAACATATAAACACATCAACACATCGCTCAAAGCAGAGAAACATAACATGTATGTGGTTTACCCCCACCCTAGGGCTATGTCCGCCAACTCTTCTCTTCTTTATTATCTTTGGTCAAGCTTCTTACATGCACATAACATTCAAGTTCTACTCCGTAGAAGACAGGTGATTTGCGTGTGCCCCACCAAATCATCTTTCTTCTAGCTAGGTTATAGCACCAAGCCTTCATACAGTCTCTTACAGTTACTTGCAACAGCCTTGCAAACCTCACACAACATGCACAAAGCACTTACAAATCTTGATCACGTAGATCCAACTCTAGAACTTAGCCAACTATATTCACTACATCACCTTAGCATCTATTTATACATACAAAATAGGCCTAAACATGGGTAAACCCATGGGCCTTCATCCCATACCCATTACATAATCTTGAATCCCAAAAAGGGCCCTAAAAGGGGTCGAGATCCCACGATCTCCACCTCGTCTTGTGCTCCACTTTTGACAGTCTGTCGAAGTCCCAAAATTAGGTCAAACATGACCAAGGATCCTCAAAACTTGGTCAAGAGCCAACAACCCCCCTCTCTTGTGGAATCATAGCCCCCTATAACTCTAGTCCTTGTTCATCTAGCAACCAATGAGGTATTTATTATTAATATGATCAAACATTACATTTCTTAGGCACACTGGCCTTTTAATAATTGTTTGGGCACTCTTGCCTCTCGACAATGTAACAATACATTACTTAATATGGGGTCTCAAAACTCGGGGTGTTACATCCACTAAAGGGAAAGGACTTACACAAACCCATTTATGAGAAGGAAATTATAGCAATACTATATGCATTGAAGAAATGGCATCATTACCTAATAGGTAGGCACTTCAAGGTAAAAAAAATTATGACAGTCTTAAATACTTCTTGGAACAAAGACTATATTCATAAGAGAAACAAAAATGGGTGACCAAGATGTTGGGTTATGACTTTGAAATCATCTACAAAAAAGGGAAGAAAAATGTTGTGGAAGATGCACTCTCAAGAAAGGATGAAGATGTTGAGGCATTTCTCTTTTCTATCTCTATCATCCAACCTAATTGGATAACAAAAGAAAGGGATGAATCAAAGAATGAGGAAGAAGTGTGGAATCTCATTCAAAGGTTGCAACATGATTCCAATGCATCTGACACATTTACATGGAAAAATGATTCACTATGGCACACATATCTCTTTTATTTATGTAATAACTCCCAACTCAAATAAAAGGTACTTTTGGAATTGCACATCTCTTCGATAGAAGGGAACTTAATATTTTTGAAAACCTATCACAAGGTCAAGAGGGAGTTTTTTCTGGATGGCCTTAAAACTGATGTTCAAAGGTTTGTGGAAGCATTTTTGGTTTTCCAACAAAATAAGGTGGAAACACTTAAGACCCCAGGTATTTTACAACCATTATCCATTCCAAGTTAGCATTGGGAGGAGGCTTCCATGGATTTCATCACAGGGCTACCGAAGTCTGAAGGAAAGAGTGTCATCATGGTGATTGTTGATCTACTTACCAAATACGCACACTTTTTTGGACTCTCTCATCATTTCGAAGCCAATACAGTGTCTACCACATTCATGGAGACAATTCAAAAGATACATGGAAGCCCAAAGATTATTGTAAGTGACATAGATCCCATCTTCACTAGAATTTTTGGATAGAATTATTTTCTTTTTGGGGTACTCAACTGGCTCATAGATCATCTTACAATCCTCAATATTATGGAGAAACTGAGATAATCAACAAATGTCCAGAAGGATACCTTTGTTGTTTTGTCTCTGGTAAACAAACACAATGGTTCAAGTGGTTACCCTTGGCAGGATAGTGGTATAACACTTCCTTTCATACTGCAACAAAAATGACACCATTTATGGCACTTTATGGATAGCACCCATCATCCATCACTTCTTATCTAAAAGAAAAATCTAAGGTTCAAGAAGTGGAACATCACATCAAGCATCAAAACAAGTTCTCTGAATCTTAAAGGACAAACTAACCATGGCATATGATCACATGAAACACCAAGAAGATCAATATCATAGTGAAAGAAGTTTTGAAGTAGGGGATTGGGTATTTTTAAGACTACAACCATACAAACATGTGTCCCTCAAGCAAGATAAAAAGGATAATAAATTATCATCGAAGTACTATGGCCCTTATAATGTGTTGCAAAAGATTGGTAATATGGAATACAAATTGGAGTTGCCTGCATCTTCATGAGTACACCTAGTTTTTTATGTTTCATGCTTAAACAAGGTTATAACTGACAATATCCCAGTTCAAACTATATTTCCAAAAATTTATGAGGAAGGAACAATCATATTCAATCCTGAATCTATCACTAACAAAAGAATTTGTCAAAGAAGGAATAGATCAATTTCAGATTATCTCATTAAGTGGAAGAAAATGCCTTCTGAAGATTCCATGTGGGAAAAGATGAGTCTTTTATATAGAAGCATCCAAACTAATCAAGAATTGATGACAACACTTATCTGAAGGGGAGGGACATGTTAAGCCCTAAATCGTGGCATATTACCCCTTAATTGGGTCATATTACATTAGTATTTCTATTATATTTATGTCGGCTTGGGTCCATCAGTTGTAATTGTACCTCCTAGTCTCCTATATATACCAAGGAGACCTTTTCATTTGGACTCATCTTGTACTTTTGAATTCATGTAATGCATAAGGAGGTTTCCCCCTTGAAGAGGCTTATTATATAAATTTCTCTCTTTGTCAAGGCGTGGAGTACTTATTCAAAGGTGTCTTATGCTATTTTGATATTTGGTTGTTAACAACATGTTGAAGGTGCCTCGCATGCCATCGACAATTGTCGAAGGATCTGGGTAAAGTTTTCCATCATCTCATTTTGTTGTTGTGAAAGGGATTCCTCAAGAAACATTTCAAAAGGATCTCTTTCTTCGTCATCTCTCTTTTCTTCCACAATGGGAGGTTTTTTGGGTTTGAAAGAGTGGTCGTCCCCAAGTGAAACTAGCTCGAGACCCAACTCTCTATACCTTGACCTCGTAGGGAACATGCACTGTGAAATAACAAGGAGCAGATTTCTTAGATACCACTGATACAGATTATATTGAGAAAAAAAATGATATACAAACAAAAATATAGTAGAGAACACATAAATATAGTGAAACCTGACTTCTATTAATGGATAAAATAGTAGAATATTGTAGAACACAAACTGGCTAGAATGGTGGTAGTTTATCTCTGAAGAGAAAGAGATGTCTATTACACTCATTTGCAAAAACATGATTACAAAGAGGTGAAAAGGGGAATTTTATCATGAATACTAAAACAAAGAGGCAAAAACCCTAAACATGAAAACCCTAACCTTAGAATATGAAGCACCAAAAGTATTGCCGCCCCCGAGGTGGTTAGTTGATATGTCAACTTCTTACGGGAAAAAAATTTTCATACGATCTCCATTCAGGGTGCAAGATAGCTCATTGGAAAGAAATATATGTGGGTTAAAACTTTTTTCTAGGGCTAGGGCATGCCATGGAAACCTTTGCCCCCCGAATGTCCAAAAAATACAATTTAGGGCCTCAAAAGTTTGGGACCTGAAAACCCATAGAAAAAATGCCAAGAAAATAGATAACTTTTGAGTCAGTGGAAGAGGTGGGTGGCCACCAATATCCACCTGGATCAAAGAACATGGAACCTTATTTTTGGGCTAAAGAAGTGAATTGTGATAATTACATTCAAAATCAGATGCCTCATAGGTAAATGTTCCATATGTCTCTTGAGGAAGCATGGAGCCATGTTAATACCAATGTCTATACTTTTAGAGTATTTGGCAGTCCAACATCATCCTTAATTTCAAATGAAAATTACAATGCTACGGAGAAGAAGAGACAATCACTGATATTTATTGGTTACTATAAGGATATGAAGGAATACAAGTTATTTGATAATTTTTCTAAAAAATTCTTGTTTCAAAGGCATGTCCATTTTGATGAGTGATTCATACCCACATAATCTCCTACTCCTCCTATATATTTTCATGCTAATGATGGCGAAAATCATGTTGAATTTTTTTTTTTGTAGAACAAGAATATGGTGGCCATTTTGAAGATGAAAATATTCCATCAACACCAAAAAAACATAATCAAGTTAAATAAGAACAACATTAAAGTAAGCGATTTCATGAGAGAATGAGGCCTCACATGTATAAATATGGGACAATTGATTTCAATTATTTTCCCTATGACCCTCACCATACTCAATCACAAAAATCTGGTGTATCACTTTTTAGTGATGTCATTTTAGATGATCCACGACAATTTTCTGATGTTGTTGGGATACCCTAATGGGATGTTTCCATGATAGAGGAGTATTCTTCCTTGATTAAGAATCACACATGGGATCCCATTCCTCTTCCTAAGGGATTCACGATAGTTTATTGTAAATGGGTCTATAGAACCAAATATGTAGCAGATGGATTTTTTGAAAAACATAAGGCATGCCTTGTGGCCAAGGGATTTGATAGGTTGAAGGGATTAATTATTCCAAGACCTTTTCCTTGTTTCCAAGAAGAATTTCATATGATTTTTTTTTTCTCTTATTGCCTCCCAAGGCTAGTCATTTTACCAATTGGATGTGACGAGTGCCTTTATGCACGGTGATTTACATGAGGAAATATACACATAACAATCTCTTGGTTTTATTTAGGATTCTTCTCTTTTTTGTAGGATTTGATGTTCACTCTATGGTCTCAAACAAGCTCTTCGATCTTGGTGCGAGAAGATGGATAATTTTCTAACTATTTTAGGGTTCAATTGTCATTCCAATCCTATAGTTTACACTTAGAGGTAGGGAACTGATCTCTCAATTCTATTTTTGTATGTGGATTATTTAATTATCATAGGGATTTATTCATCCATCATTCAGAGTGTTCATAAAGTATTGATGGAACAATTTGATATGTCATATATAGGATTTTTTCATTATTTTCTTGGTCTGTAGGTTCCTCAGTATTCATAAGGGATACTCCTTTTTAGTAGAAGTATGTACTTCACATTTTATTAAGCCAAAAGAATACACTTACGAAAGGAAAGAAAGAGCCAATGTAGTGGACTATTTGACAAGAGATAATAATTTACCAAATAGAGATTTCAAACTTCCAAAATATCCCCGTCCCCATTTTATTTTCACTTAGAGGAGTGACTAAAGTTGAAAGAGAAAAGGAAGTGATTGATAATCCTCTGTGAAAACTAAACTATCAAAGCAAAGCAAAATGTGAAGAAAAATAAATAAAAATGTCAAATGGCTTATTTGTTTTAAGGAAAAAACAAGATTTTAACACAATGAAAATTTTGGTATAGGGGAGTGGTTAAAGTTGAAATAGAAAAGGAAAAACTAAACTATCAAAGAAAAACGAAAAAGTATAGAAAAATAAATAAAAAAATGTTAAATGGTTTATTTATTTCAAAAAAAAAAAACAATATTTTAACACAATGATTTTTTTTTAATAGGGAAATGGCTAAAGTTAAAATAGAAAAGGAAGTGATTGACAATCCTCTACTAAAACTAAACTATCAAAAAAAAATTAAAAAATAATAAAAATATTAAATGGTTTATTTGTTTCAAATAAAAAAACAATATTTTAACCCAATGAAAAATTTGGTATAGGGAAGTGGTTAAAGTTGAAATAGAAAAGAAAGTGATTCACAATCTTCTACTAAAACTAAACTATTAAAGAAAAATGAAAAAGTGTAAAAAAAATAAAAATATTAAATGACATATTTGTTTCAAAGAAAAAAAAAAATTTTTTAACACAATGATAAACTATCAAAGAAAA
>JASDQU010102329.1:115357-160798 GCA_032191745.1 Picea mariana | reverse complement strand
GAACTTCAGGAACAAAAGGAAGTTTGGTTCAAGGAGGAAGCCAAATCAAGAGAAAGACATTTCAGAAGTGCAATGCTTCAACTGTCGAAAGTATGGTCACTACAAGAATCATTGTCCCGAGCTAAAGAAAAGGAAGGAGAAACACGAAGCATCGATTGTCGAAGAAAAGGAACCTACAAAGAAGACTAAGCAGGATGGAAGAGACTTCTCCTTCTAAAAGGTAACAACACTCTTCTTATTTCTTGTTTGCATCGTCTATGTACATATCTTGTTTGCATCGTCTCTGTACATATATTGTATATCTATCTCTTGGAAGATAATGTGTTCCAAGAAGAACTATACCTATGGAAGAACAAACAATATGAAAAGAGATATCATTAGATAATACACATGAAAGAATGAAATACAAATCATGTGAAAGCTATTGCAAGATAAGCCAAATCAATCATGAAGAGACTTAGAAGAAGCAAAGATAGAAATAATTCAACAATCGAGAGGAAATTGGAAAAGGACTTATGATGTTTTGTAGAAAACAACAAGATGGAAGTGTGAACTGTGTTAGGAAAGAAAGAAAATTATACATTGCAGAAGACAATAAGGATGCAGATGGAAGCATGGACTCTGTTAGACAGAGGGAGTCGATTATATGCACTTATACATGAAGCAAGGATTAGGAGGGAGCTAATCCTATGATTCGTTAAAGATGATGAAATTAAATCATGAAAGAAAAGTACGTGTTCAGTTCAACCATAGAAGAAGACTTCTTCAAAGAGAATCCTTAAAGTATTCCTGGTTGGCCATACAGATCTGTGATTCTATGATGAAAAGAAGACGTGGGATTTCTAGGGCATGGAATATATAAGAAAATCCATGAACACAAGAACTAAAGAAAAACATGAATAAGAACATGAAGATTCCAAGAAAGAAAGAGAAATCAGAAAAACCAGTCATTGTATCAAGAATCACAAGATTACCAGCCTGATATGAACTCACTAGAAGCAATCATGTAGAAGAACTGAAAGTCATGATGAATAACAGTGTATGGAAGACTTATGAATAAAAGAATTGCAAGATCTAGAAATAGAGGTTCTCCCAGATGGAGGGAGAAGACTATGATGATTACTTGCTCCAGTACACCAGACATATCACTACATGAGTTTTTATATCATCCGCAACATCCATGAGTTGGAGTTCTACATCAGATGAATTCAAAGAATGTTCTCCATAGAAATTGAATAAAGAGTGTATGGAGAGAAATCTCAAGACCTTGAGGCATACCAGAAAGAGACTCCTGTACGCAGATAGAAGAATATAACTTGGTGGAGAACCTCCAGTGCACAACATAAGCGTGGTGAAGATTTCCTATAACATCAAGATGACTACTCAGTAGATCAGATCTCATGATGATAGAAGAAGTACCACATAGATATGTTCCATTTTTCCAACTATGATATACTCTATTTTTCAGATCTACATGAAGCCTTCACAATGTTCCAGACTAAAGTACATTTGAAATCAAGCATTACATTATCCATGATGAATTCCAAAAAGGAGAAAATGATTCTCCAATANGACTCTCCAAGTTAGGAGGGAGCACTGAAAACATTATTGAAGACATTCATCTTTAAATTTGAAAAATAGTCCATCTTGGACAGATGCTTTCCTGTTCGGAAAGCAGATTGAGACTTCTAACAGATAGTCACTTTCCATTGTGGTTAACATGAGAAGTAGTATGATTGCTGATGTATCATAGACAATGACTTCCCATTGTGATTAACATGGGGAGTGGTCTAGGGCAGTCTTTCTTCTTGAGGGTTACTTGAGAAGACTGGCCCGCCTCACCGGACAACGATTTCTCATTGTGGTTAACATGAGGAATGGTCCGTTTTGGAGGTTGATGTAAGACAGTCTTTTCCTCTTGTGGTTAACAGAGGAAATGGTCTGGAAAGTCATTCCTTAGGGTTTATACATTCTCTCTAGGGTGCACTTTGATTAGTGTAGGAGGAATGGCCTAGGGTGGGGAATGGTCCAAGCTCAACAATCAGGGATAGACATTCCTTAGGGTTTATACATTCTCTCCAGGGTGCACTTTGATTAGTGTAGGAACAATGGCCCAGGGTGGGGAATGGTCCAGATTCATAAGACAGGATAGTTATTCTTCCTTGCTTGATAAGAATAGTCCAGATATCTCATTATTCTACTCCGAGGTAGATATTCTTTCAGAGCTCACAAATGTGAGTGAAAGATTGGCCCAGATAATTCAATTTATATCATAACATTATTTCTATGCAGGTTGCTATCATATGTTTGTTATGAAGACAATAGATATAGACTACTGTGGTGGATATGTTCCATTGTTCATGAGACATATATTCTTTTAGAGCTCACATATGTGAGTGAAATATTGGCCGAGATGATTCAGTTTATATCATAAAATTATTTCTATGTAGGTTGCTATCAGATGTTTGTTATGAAGATTGTATGGCAGTAGATGAAGACTACTATGGTGGATATGTTCCACTGTTCGTGACTATACGTTGCTGATCAAGTACTTGTGTGTTACTTGGTGTGGTAGTGAACCACTAGATTGTATTTATGTACTACTATGGATAGACATAGTTGTGTTCTATTTTTGTTCTAACTGCCTTGAAGACTATCAGCAGTTTATTGAAAATAATCACCATCTAGATGAATGATGAACAGATATTTTCCAGACGGAAATTGGTTCAGAGCATTTACTTCTCTAGATTATAAGAGTAGCTCTTGTATCACCCTATGTTGTGAGTGACTTATCCAACATCATGTCTAATTACTCAGATGAAGTAAGGTTTCGAGAGATGATGTAGCTGATGGTGATGGTGATGCTCATGATCTAGTCATGAGATGGTCTAGACGACTATATTGATGCTACCGGGCAAATGGTATGTTTTTGTGCTCAAGAACATTACCTGTAATACCTCCCTATCTAGGAGGGAGTGTTAATATTATGGTAGTTGCAGGAGGTATTTACCTCCACGTGTGAACCTGATGAGAATAGAACACTCCGGAAAGCAAGAGAAAACCCTAATGAGTTGGCTAATAACCCTAGAATTCTTGTCGGCTCAAGAAGATAATTTATATTAGGTTATTAGCCTCCAAGAGAAGAAGTCGGCCAGAAATAATAATAATATACTGAATAGACACATATCCAAAAGGATAATTCGACCCCAACAAATCTGGCAGAACTAGTATAAATACAAGGTGCCAGTTCTCATTTTGACACATCTCAGAATTGCAGACAACAAGTGGTGTGCACTGCAGTTCCCAGTTTGGTGCGCACATGTGGAGGAGAGCTGCAGGTGCAGCTACTGCAGCTAGAAGTTTCAGTGTTGGCTTGGACTATCTCTTGGCTAGGGTTTGGACTATCTGATCAACTATTGTTGGTGTGCTATCCTTGGAGGAAGATGTGCTACACCTTGTTTGGCTATATAGCCTAGGGTTTGCTTCCGGAGTAATTCTCATTCAAGGTTAAGGTGCTCAAAGGGTGGCTTAGGCCTATGGTTGGGTGACGAGGGTATCGTCAATGGTAAAACGAGCACACAATATTCTCTATTCTAACACCCCCAACCCTTGGGACAAGATCTACACAGGATCGATCTTCTTCGAATCCGCAGAACTAAAATAGTTCTTTCAAGTCCTCACTGGAACCCCACGAATCCGATCCATAGGTCCTTCAAAAAACCCACCTATGTAAACAAGCACAAGGTGTGAGCTTCACCTCCTTCAAGTGACCACGTAGCTATGACCTTGAGCCAAGCTAAATAGGCACCTTTCACATTTCATGACTTCGGGGTTTTCAACACAAAGTGCCCTGACTCCTTGTCCTCAGAATTTCTGAAATGATGAACCTCGAAAGGGTCTAATGGCTCCTCGGCTCCTCCCTTAAAACTTCTCCATGTGACCAAATCCTATGACCTGATTCTATTCCTCCGAATGCTTTCGGGGTTTCGCAATATCGCGAGTCGAGACTCCCTGTCTCACGACTCCTTCACTCTTGAACTCCCGGTTGCCGAAATGTCGAAACAGGCTTAATGGCTCTGGCTCCTCCCTTAGCCTCCATCCATGTGACCACCACTCTATGACCACGTGCTTAACATCAAAACGGTACTGGCTTTCTCGATTTAGGGAATTGCGATGCAAGCATTCCTCCTTTCCCTTTCGAATCCCCAGTCCATGAAATGTCGAAATCTCTCTCTGCTAAGAGATCAATGGCCCAAGTCCTTCTGGAACCGACGACTATGATCTAACTGGATCGACGGCTTGAAATATTTTAGGCCTTTTCTTGAAACCTTGACCTCTTGCTACATGTCCTCTTATGTACGATCATGATGCTTTCAGGATTTGACAAGTCCTCTTCCTTCTGTTGTTACGAGGTTTAAACCTCACGCATCTTTTCTGGATCTGACGACTCACGACAAATCGACACTTCTCCCTTGAAGTTTCTACTATCCGTTATACCCTTTTGTGCAGCTTCGCAGGGATTAAACCCCTTGCACCTTATTCCGGATCTGACGGCTATCGGTCCTTGGTGCTAGATCTGACGGCCTAGATCCTTTTTCCTGTGCACCTCCCAAGGACTAAACCCCGTGCACGTATCCTTGATTCAGCGACTCTTAGGCCACTGTGCTCCAGATTTGACAGCTGGCGCGATTTCAGGATTTCGACAATTGCAAGTATGGGGTGCAACCTCCTCTACTCCTCCAACCTCTGATTCCTAAATGTGTGGATATCCAAGGGTTTAAACCCCCTGCGCCTTCACCTGATCCAATGGTTGTCGGGTATTGGCGTTAGATCTGACAGTTCAGATCTATCCTCCTTGCACGCTCTCCTCTTGCTGCCTAGACGTAGATTCAACGGTCCAGATATTTCCTCCCAGTGTCGATCCAACGACAGTTGTGCTCCTCCTCCTGAGCTTGCACCTCTTCCCTTCCCTTGGAAGAAATTCGACGCTCGAAGGTCTCGGCCTTCAATGCTTCCCTTGCAAGCCCGGTTCCTTTAGGTCTCGTCTGCGTTATAGAAATGCTTCCCCTCCTAATCTTATTCAACTCGGAAACCTCGAAAGGTTTCTCGATCTTTTTCTCATTTCTTATGTTGCTCTATGGGCAAAGGCACTGTTCCTCCTGAGCTTCGAGACTTAGAATAAGTCCACCCTCACACACTCCTTGTGCTGCTGAGATTTCCTCAATCTCAGATCCAAAGTATTTCTTGAAAAGAAATGCTTCACACCCTCTTGGCATTCCTTTGCTCAATGAACACCTTGCAGAGCCCACAAAGTGTTCAGTAACTATGGTTGTCTTCGAACTCGACACTTCCCTTTCCTTAGAACTTGGAAGAGAGTTCTTCTTGGTGCATTCTATGCACTCACCCAATTCCCTCTTGGCAGAGCTCTATAGAACCTCAAACGTTATGTCTTCCCTCTCTGTGCTCTCCTCTGCACAGTCTCTCCTTCAAGATGTTCAATGATCCTAGGGGTTTTCCTTTGAGTCTAAGATTTCCTCTGGTGCGCCCTCCTGGCACGTCTCTGCCTAAATTCCGCAGAATTCAGAAGTGCACTCTATGCACTAGCTTACAAAACCCACAATGTTCTGTCATGCAACCTCTTGCATGAAGCCACAAAGAACTAGACCTGGAATCAAAGAACCCAACAGACAACAATTTTTGTTTGTAATCTGCAAATGCACACAAACATACATCTATAACATATCATAAGCACATAAATACCTTCATTCAATTACCTAGAATAACATGCAGGAAAAACTGCTCTCTGTTTGCATTAATAAAAATGTCTCTTTACAAATTTGCTCAAGCTCTGACTGCAATAGAGTCATGGATTCTTCTCTTCTCCCTTATGTTCTGTCTCAATATTCAAACTCCCTCTCAAAATAAGGTGCTAAGATCTTTTTACAAGAAGGGGATCCTCGAGGTCTTCCCTCCATCTCACCAACTCTCATAAATTACAATGAATTACATTGAATGGGCCATCTAATATGAATCGGATCTAGATCCCCATCGACCTGTCAACCATTAAGGTAAAACCAACTACAACATGCTCAAAGGCACATCTTGGCTCTACCAGCCTTACAAACATTTAATACATTAAATTCAAATTTGAAATTTGAAAGTGAGAGGGATGCGTCTCTCCTCTCAATTGAACGTGTGTTGGGTGCATTGGCTGGCTGGTGCTTGATGATGTGCAGTGATGCTCCTGCATCAATATCTTTGATAAATTA
Organism: Picea mariana; assembly: GCA_032191745.1. NCBI lineage: Eukaryota > Viridiplantae > Streptophyta > Pinopsida > Pinales > Pinaceae > Picea > Picea mariana. Next base: position 154,529 of record JASDQU010102329.1, on the reverse strand, counting down.
ATATGTCGGTGGTCATTCATGGTTTTTTTCACCTATAGAAATAATTTCTCTAATTCTTTCTGGGGTTTTGTCATAATATCAGTTGTGTGAACTTCCTCATGGTCTTCTTGTCTCATGTTCATTTTTTCAAGATTAGCAATCATTCTAGGGAAATCCAATACTTCATGGTCCATAACTTTGCAATAGAGGCAACTAGGTCTTCTACCAAGGCATTCCTTAGCCAGATGTCCTGGTCTTCTGCTACTGTAACAAAGGGTTAATCCTCTCTTTCTCTTAAATGATCCCCAACCTTTCCTATACTGCGTGCTAGGATTATGGTAGCTAACCTGCAAAAAAATATTTCTAGGATCCTGCATCCATTTGTTAGTCCAAAAATTCTATCTATGCATAGGTATAACATATCTTTGACTATTCTTATCAAATATAAGCATATCAAATATTCTTTCTTCTATCAATGCCCTATTTTTCAAGCTAGGACAAATCTTATCAAACATACCTATATCCATACTCTAGAAACATAAATTTTCCACTTACCTTACTTCTACAGAGCACAAAGATTTCAGATCTAAAAATTTTCACTATCCTTACCTCTATTAGAGCAAAAAGTGTTCAGATCTTACCTCTTTTCTTCAGATTGGACTTCTTTTCTTAGCACAGAGCTTCACAGATTGAGTAGAATACTACGCACTAGAGCGACAGATCTACGCACACAGATTTCACAATTTTAGGTCAAATCTTTGCACAAAGCTTCTTTTTCTTTAGTTCGCAACAATCACAGTTTTAGGTCCCGACAACAGAACCATTTGTTGGCACAGGGGCAGAAACAGGGTTCAACGCTACAACAACGCACCAAAAAAACCCTAACTACCATCCCTTTTGGCAACACCTGCGAAGCAAATGAAGTCTCACCCGAGGTAGAGGCAGGGGTGGTTGCAGGACTCATATGTCTGCAACTTTAGTTGGGACACAGATCTGTGATTCTAACACTTGATAGAGCACTCAATAGTTAACATTCATCTATATCAATTCTTAGTTACAATGTGGTTAAACCCTAATTATGGAGTGTCATAGTATTCATTAAGATCTAAGGTATTTAAGCACTAATCATATCCACATAGGTCAGATCCATACTATTAAGAACATATCATTAATATATACATCCACCATTCATCTATATTGAAGCACTAAGCACATTAACATATAAACACATCAACACATCGCTCAAAGAAGAGAAACACAGCATGTACGTGGTTCACCTCCACCCTAGTGCTACGTCCACCAACTCTTCTCTTATTTATTATCTTTGGTCAAGCTTCTTACATGCACATAACATTCAAGTTCTACTCCATAGAATATAGGAGATTTGCATACGCCCCGCCAAATCCTCCTTCTTCTAGCTAGGCTATAGCACCAAGCCTTCATACAGTCTCTTACAGTTACTTGCAACAACCTTGCAAACCTCACACAACATGCACAAAGCACTTACAAATATTGATCACGTAGATCCAACTCTAGCACTTATCCATCTATATTCACTACATCACCTTAGCATCTATTTATACATACAAAATAGGCCTAAACATATGTAAACCCATGGGCCTTCATCCCATACCCATTACATAATATTAAATCCCAAAAAGGGCCCTAAAAGGGGTCGAGATCCCACGATCTCCACCTCGTCTTGCACTCCACTTTCGACAGTTTGTCGAAGTCCCAAAATTAGGTCAAACATGACCAAGGATCCTCAAAACTTGGTCAAGGGCCAACAATCCCCCTCTCTTGTGGAATCATAACCCCCTATTACTCCATTCCTTGTTTGTCTAGTATCCAATGAGGTATTTATTATTAATATGATCAAACATTACATTTCTTAGGCCCACTGGCCTTTTAATAATTGTTTGGGCACTCTTGCCTCTCGACAATGTAACAATACATTATTTAATATGGGGTCTCAAAACTCAGGGTGTTACATCCACTAAAGGGAAAGGAATTACACAAACCCATTTATGAGAAGGAAATTATGGCAATACTACATGCATTGAAGCAATGGCATCATTACCTAATAGGTAGGCACTTCAAGGTAAAAAATAAATCATGATAGTCTTAAATGCTTCTTGGAACAAAGACTATATTCATAAGAGAAACAAAGATGGGTGACCAAGATGTTGGGTTATGACTTTGAAATCATCTACAAAAAAGGGAAGAAAAATGTTGTGGAAGATGCACTCTCAAGAAAGGATGAAGATGTTGAGGCATTTCTCTGTTCTATCTCTATCATCCAACCTAATTGGATAACAAAAGAAAGGGATGAATGAAAGAATGAGGAAGAAGTGTGGAATCTCATTCAAAGGTTGCAACATGATTCCAGTGCATCCGACACATTTACATGGAAAAATGATTCACTATGGTACACATATCTCTTTTATTTATGTAATAAATCCCAAATCAAATAAAAGGTACTTTTGGAATTGCACATCTCTTCGGTAGGAGGGCACTTAATATTTTTGAAAACCTATCACAAGGTCTAGAGGGATTTTTTTCCAGATGGCCTTAAAACTGATGTTCAAAAGTTTGTGGAAGAATTTTTGGTTTTCCAACAAAATAAGGTGGAAACACTTAAGACCCCAGGTATTTTACAACCATTATCCATTCCAAGTCAGCGTTGGGAGGAGGTTTCCATGGATTTCATCACAGGGCTACCGAAGTCTGAAGGAAAGAGTGTCATCATGGTGATTGTTGATTTACTTACCAGGTACGCACACTTTTTTGCACTCTCTCATCGTTTCGAAGCCAATACAGTTTCTACACATTCATGGAGACAATTCAAAAGCTACATGGAAGCCCAAAGATTATTGTAAGTGACATAGATCCCATCTTCACTAGAATTTTTGGATAGAATTATTCTCATTTTTGGGTACTCAACTGGCTCATAGATCATCTTATAATCCTCAATATTATGGAGAAACTGAGATAGTCAACAAATGTCTGGAAGGATACCTTCGTTGTTTTGTCTCTGATAAACAAACACAATGGTTCAAGTGGTTACCCTTGGCAGGATGGTGGTATAACACTTCGTTTCATACTGCAACAAAAATGACACCATTTATGGCACTTTATGGATAGCACCCATCGTCCATCACTTCTTCTCTAAAAGAAAAATCTAAGGTTCAAGAAATGGAATATCACATCGAGCATCAAAACAAGTTCTCCGACTCTTAAAGGACAAATTGACCATGGCATATGATCACATGAAACAACAAGAAGATCAATATTATAGTGAAAGAAGTTTTGAAGTAGGGGATTGGGTATTTTTAAGACTACAACCATACAAACATGTGTTCCTCAAGCAAGATAAAAAGGATAATAAATTATCATCGAAGTACTATGGCCCTTATAAGGTGTTGCAAAAGATTGGTAATATGGAATACAAATTGGAGTTGCCTGCATCTTCGTGAGTACACCCAGTTTTCGATGTTTCATGCTTAAACAAGGTTATAACTGACAATATCCCAGTTCAAACTGTATTTCCAAAACTTTATGAGGAAGGAAAAATCATATTCAATCCTGAATCTATCACTAACACAAGAATTTGTCAACGAAGGAATATATCAATTTCATATTATCTCATTAAGTGGAAGAAAATGCCTTCTGAAGATTCCATGTGGGAAAAGATGAGTCTTTTATACAGAAGCATCCAAACTAATCAAGAATTGATGACAACACTTATCTGAAGGGGAGGGGTATGTTAAGCCCTAAATCGTGGCACATTACCCCTTAATTGGGGCATATTACATTAGTATTGCTATTCTATTTATGTCGGCTTGGGTCCATTAGTTGTAATTGTACCTCCTAGTCTCCTATATATACCAAGGAGACCTTTTCATTTGGAATCATCTTGTATTTTTGAATTCATATAATGCATAAGGAGGTTTCCCCCTTGAAGAGGCTTATTATATAAATTTCTCTCTTTGCCAAGGCGTGGAGTACTTATTCTGAGGTGTTTTATGCTATTTTGATATTTGGTTGTTAACAACATGTTGAAGGTGCCTCGCATGCCATCGAAAATCGTCGAAGGATCTGGGTAAAGTTTTCCATCATCTCATTTTGTTGTTGTGAAAGGGATTCCTCAAGAAACATTTCAAAAGGATCTCTTTCTTCGTCATCTCTCTTTTCTTCCACAATGGGAGGTTTTTTGGGCTGGAAAGAGTGGTTGTCCCCAAGTGAAACTAGCTCGAGACCCAACTCTCTATACCTTGACCTCGTAGGGGACATGCACTGTGAAATAACAAGGAGCAAATTTCTTAGATACCACTGATACAGATTATATTGAGAAAAAAAAAAGATATACAAACAAAAATATAGTAGAGAACACATAAATACAGTGAAACCTGACTTCTATTAATGGATAAAATAGTAGAATATTGTAGAACACAAACTGGCTAGAATGGTGGTACCTTATCTCCGAAGAGAAAGAGATGTCTATTACACTCATTTGCAAAAACATGATTACAAAGAGGTGAAAAGGGGAATTTTATCATGAATACTAAAACAAAGAGGTAGAAACCCTAAACATGAAAACCCTAACCCTAGAAGATGAAGCACCAAAATTATTGCCACCCCCGAGGTGGTTAGTTGATATGTCAACTTCTTAGGGGCACAAATTTTGCATACGATCTCCATTCAGGGTGCAAGATAGCTCATTGGAAAGAAATATATGCGGGTTAAAACTTTTTTCTAGGGCTAGGGCATTGCCATGGAAACCTTTGCCCCTCGAATGTCCAAAAAATACCATTTAGGGCCTCAAAAGTTTGGGACCCAAAAACCCATAGAAAAAATGCCAAGAAAATAGATAACTTTTGAGTCAGTGGAAGAGGTGGGTGACCACCAATATCCACCTGGATCAAAGAACATGGAACCTTATTTTTGGGCTAAAGAAGTGAATTTTGATAATTACATTCAAAATCAGATGCCTCATAGGTAAATGTTCCATATGTCACTTGAGGAAACATGGAGCCATGTTAATACCAATGTCTATACTTTTAGAGTATTTGGCAGTCCAACGTCATCCTTAATTTCAAATGAAAATTACATTGCTATGGAGAAGAAGAGACAATCACTGATATTTATTGGTTACTATAAGGATATGAAGGAATACAAGTTATTTGATAATTTTTCTAAAGATTTCTTGTTTCAAAGGGATGTCCATTTTGATGAGCGATTCATACCCACATAATCTCCTACTCCTCCCATATATTTTCATGCTAATGATGGTGAAAATCATGTTGACATTTTTTTTTGTAGAACAAGAATATGGTGGCCATTTTGAAGATGAAAATATTCCATCAACACCAAAAAAACATAATCAAGTTAAATAAGAACAACATTAAAGGAAGCGATTTCGTGAGAGAATGAGGCCTCACATGTATAAATATGGGACAATTGATTTCAATTATTTTCCCTATGACCCTCACCATACTCAATCACAAAAATATGGTGTATCACTTTTTAGTGATGTCATTTTAGATGATCCACGACAATTTTCTGATGTTGTTGGGATACCCTAATGGGATGTTTCCATGATAGAGGAGTATTCTTCCTTGATTAAGAATCACACATGGGATCCCATTCCTCTTCCTAAGGGATTCACGATAAATTATTGTAAATGGGTCTATAGAACCAAATATGTAGCAAATGGATTTTTTGAAAAACATAAGGCATGCCTTGTGGCCAAGGGATTTGATAGGTTGAAGGGATTAATTATTCCAAGACCTTTTCCTTATTTCCAAGAAGAATTTCATATGATTTTTTTTTTCTCTTATTGCCTCCCAAGGCTAGTCATTTTACCAATTGGATGTGAAGAGTGATTTTATGCATGGTGATTTACATGAGGAAATATACACATAACAATCTCTTGGTTTTGTTTAGGTTTCTTCTCTTTTTTGTAGGATTTGATGTTCACTCTATGGTCTCAAACAAGATCTTCGATCTTGGTGCGAGAAGATGGATAATTTTCTAACTACTTTAGGGTTCAATTGTCATTCCAATCCTATAGTTTACACTTAGAGGTAGGGAACTGATCTCTCAATTCTATTTTTGTATGTGGATTATTTAATTATCATAGGGATTTATTGATCCATGATTCAGAGTGTTCATAAAGCATTGATGGAACAATTTGATATGTCATATATAGGAATTTTTCATTATTTTCTTGGTCTGTAGGTTCCTCAGTATTCATAAGGGATACTCCTTTTTAGTAGAAGTATGCACTTGATTTACTTTGTCACTTTGGCATGGCTAATTATAATCCTTCACTTTCTCCATTTCATTCAGGGGTTTCCCTTTCTTCTAGTTGTTCTTCACCAGGCATTAATCCTTCATTTTATGGACAATTGGTTGGGAGTATACTATATTTGAATCATACACGTCCTTACATATATTTTTCAGTTGGGATGGTTTCTATATTCTCTTAATATCCTCATGAGTTTCACTAGAAGGTAGCAAAGCCCATTGCAAGGTACAATCAAGGAAATATCGATTTTTGGATTCAATACACATTCGATGCTTCTCATATTGTGCATTTCAAAGAATATAATTGGTTTGGTTCAATTGATGATCAAAAGTACACATCATTCTTTGTCTAAGACTTGGGATATGCTCTTACTACTCAATCATGAAAGAGGCAATCAACAATTGCATTATCTTCTACAAAAGTTGAGTATCATGTTACAGTTCTTGCTATTTAGAAAGTTCTTTGGATTCAATAGATAATGAGAGAGTTTTTCATTGAGTGGAGTCATCCTACTACTATTTTTTGTGATAATTATAGTTCCACACACATGTTTCACAACCCAGTGGAGCATCAAATGAAAAAAACACATTGATATTCACATGCACTTCATTCATCAACTAATCTAGGATGGTGTTATTGTCTTGGAGTATTTGTCTACTAAAGAGAAATTTGCATACATCTTCACTGAACCTTTGGAATCACCTGATTTTCTTCAGTTATGATCCATGCTTTGGGTGAAGAAACTTGTCCTTAGGGGGTCATCTTGAGTCTTCCTACCTTCACTTTTTTGTTTATTTTTTTTCTCTCTTTTGGGGAGAAGATTTTTTACTATAAGTTTTTCTCCTTTTCTCTGCTTATGAGAGTCTGTACTTGGGTACCTTAACAAGCCTAGTTACTAGGACCCTTTTTTTGAATTTTTGTTTACTCCCTACTTCAACTTGGGGGGGGTTGTTAGTGTTGTTTTCCGATCCACACAACTTTTGTTAGTTGTAAGCTTACACATGCATCCTTATCTACCCAACTGTGATAGATATCCCTTTTCTATCATTCCACTTATTCCATTGTTATATATAAGAGACATTATACTATCTTTTATTCACAACAAATCTAATATATGAAATGAATTCTCTCCTATAAAAAGTTTTCTTTTGGTTTTGCTTTTTGTTCTTGGGATATTATTTTAAATGTATTCACAATTAATATGAAGATGATCTCAAAATATCTGCCAACAAATAACTTGAATGTGCTCTCTTACTTCTCTTTGTTTTGATCATGCATTTTCCCCTTGAAGCTCAACTAGGGTTTTGTTTTCTAAGAATAAAATATGGCTAAAGAAGAGGAAGGTGATCATGCATAGAGAAATAGTAGCTAGATTGATTTTGGAGATCCAAACATGTTTATAATTTAGAAATATGTCATTGTATCTAGGGAATAATAATCCCTAAAAAGAGTGGTGAGGGGATAAAACCATCAGAGTGCTGTCAAAAAACTGAGAGGGCATGAGAGCTACATATGAATATGCTAGGAATGGGTGGGAGGGTTAAAAAACTTATGTGAGGAGAGTAGGTATGGGTGGATGCTCTAATACCAAATGATGTGAGTCAAAGAATCACATTTAAAAAAACCATGAATTAAAGAAGAAAAATAACATACAAGAAAAATATAGTAATAAAAACCTTGAATGAATCACATTTAAAAAAAACATGAATGAAAGAAAAAACAACATACAAGAAAAATATAATAATAAAAACCTTGAATGAAGTACATGTTTTATTTTATTAGCGAAATCAAACTTTATAAGTTTATAATAGGTTTATGAAACATTAAAGAAATGAATAATGTTAAGTGTCTAATTACTTGCACATATCTAGAAGATTGAAAAACTAATTAATTGAGTGCACATAGATTGAGAGATGGAATAAATAATAAAATACAAAACTAATTAAAATTTGAGATCTATAGAAGTGTTATGATGGAGATGTGCATTGCTCGTGTGGGGTCTTCTTAAGGGTCATGCCATCCTGATCTACACTAGAGAAAATTATCCAAAGAAAGGAGGAATGAGAAAAGCTAAAGGTAACCAATGAAGATAGAGGAATCATATTTTTGAAACATAAAATGGTGTCATAATTGATAAAGGAAAATTTATAATATATGTCAAAAAATGCAATAGGAAGCAAAATGAATGAAGAATTTGAATATTTGTACATGGAATGTCGTTGGTTTATTTAAGATATGGTTGATTCTTTATAGTCTACTCTTTTGAATAATCTCGATGTATTTTTTGTTTTAAAACTTAGAAATGAGAAGGTAAGGAAATACATTACATATGAAAGGATTAATAAGCAAGACTATTCAAAGGGAAGGATTTTCAGATAAGTAAATATTATGAAAATAATATAGAACTAATGGTAATAAACAATTTCTATAACTTGAAGTGAAGGAAAATATTTTCATAGTTACTTGCTACTTAATTTTTTTTTCTCAGTATTCGATAAAAAGTTAACCATGCATCCCATAGATAACTCTCATATGTACCTAGAAAATGATATTTTATATTTTTTACAAGTGGGAGAGGTAATTTTAGTGTTAAATTTTAATTTTAGGATAGGTTGTATGCAAGTCGATGTTTTTTTTAATGGTTTATTAAGTATTTTTACAATACACGAGAAATCACAATGATGAGTGAATAATTACAATATTTATGCAGTTATTTTGATCTCTTGATTTGTAATGTAATCACAATGATGAGTGAATAATTACAATATTTATGCAGTTATTTTGATCTCTTGATTTGTAATGTAATTGTACTTCACATTTTATTAAGCCAAAAGAATACACTTACCGAATGAAAGAAAGAGCCAATGTAATGGACTATTTGACAAGAGATAATAATTTACCAAATAGAGATTTCAAACTTCCAAAATATCCCCGTCCCCATTTTATTTTCACTTAGAGGAGTGACTAAAGTTGAAAGAGAAAAGGAAGTGATTGATAATCCTCTATGAAAACTAAACTATCAAAGCAAAACAAAATGTGTAGAAAAATAAATAAAAATGTTAAATGGCCTATTTGTTTCAAGGAAAAAGCAAGATTTTAACACAATGAAAATTTTGGTATAGAGGAGTGGCTAAAGTTGAAATAGAAAAGGAAAAAGTAAACCATAAAAAAAACGAAAAAGTGTAGAAAAATAAATAAAAATGTTAAATGGTTTATTTATTTCAAGAAAAAAAAAAGCAAGATTTTAACACAATGAAAATTTAATTTTTGTATAGGGAGTAGCTAAAGTTGAAATAGAAAAGGAAGTGATTGACAATCCTCTATTAAAGAAAAATGAAAGTGTAAAAAATAATAAAAATATTAAATGGTCTATTTGTTTCAAAGAAAAAAACAATATTTTAACACAATGAAAAATTTGGTACAAGGGAGTGGCTAAAGTTGAAATAGAAAAAGATGTAATTGACAATCTTCTACTAACACTAAATTATTAAAGAAAAATAAAAAAGTGTAAAAAGAATAAAAATATTAAATGGCGTATTTGTTTCAAAGAAAAAAAAAAAATTTAACACAATGATAAACTATTAAAGAAAAATGAAAAAATATATAAAAAAAAATAAAAAATATTAAATGACCTATTTGTTTTAAGGAAAAAAAAGCAAGATTTTAACCCCAAAAAAATGTAAAAAAAATAAATATTAAATGACTTATTTGTTTTAACGAAAAAAGAAAAAATTTAACATAATAAAAATTTTGGTAAGAAACTTCTTCAAATAAATATTAAATTTTGGTAAGAAACTTCTTCTAAATGGATGCAAATCAAAGTGAAATGGTTTATTAAGTGTTACTCTACATGATGACACATTTTGGATGAATGAATATACACAACTTCTAAGATAATAAAAAGATGAAAATGATTCCATCATCATGAATTTAATAGGAAAATTAATAAATAAATGTTATTTTAAAAGAATATATAAAAGGGAGGTCAACTTTTGAGTGCACTCTAATATATATTCAATCAAGTGAGATAGAACAAGCTCTATGGGATAGCGCAGTTAGTGAGACACGCATATATTTTCTTGGTTCAAGGAGAGCTCACAGGTTCGAGCCTTGTTTTCATGGGGTTGTAGTTTAGCACATCATATCATCCACGAAGTGGAAAAGTATTGGGTGAATTTCCCTCAACATTTATTATTGAAACAAAACGAAACAAAACAAGTTTTTTTATTTTAAAGAGTTAATTGACAACATGAACTTTATGAAAAGGGTGGAAATGATTCCATCATAGATTTCAGAAAAATTAATAAAGGTTATTTCAAATAAAGGTTATGTATATATATATATGGGGGAAGAGGTGAAATTTTGAGTGCTATCAAAGGCTACCATTGTATACGTTTCAAAATATATATATATTCTCTCAAGCTATATGAGACAAATTATAAGAAATCAGTTTCCTTCATACAGGGTTAACAAAGTAAACGGGAAAAAGACTATATTATAAGAGATCTTTATACTTAAGGGTTGAAGCATTGAATAAATGATACTCTTTAGAGTTGTTTAGATAATATAAGTGAAAATTAATGGTATTTTTTTTGTTAAAGCCTTCACTACATTATCTTAAATAAAAATTTGAAAAAAAAGTTTTATTCGAAAAAAATTACTTTCCATTTATATGAATTTGAAATAACTCAGAGAAAATATACATAACATGCTATGATGTATACATTATATGTTATAATGTGTTTTTAACGTATGTATATGAAATTGGGTTATTGACCAATCACAAAATAGTTTCCAAAAACAATCTAATGCCCTAAGAAAATTTTAAAATTATTTGAAATGAAATTTGATATATAAAAAAATATTGGTGTTAAATTATGTATATAAAATTGGGTTATTTCCCAATCACAAAAATAGTTTTCAAACACGGTTTATTGATTATGTTCATTCAAGTTGAGGATGCGGGATTGTGTAAACCCTAGTTGCAGCGGCGTAAGGTCTACCTCTTTTTTTCTTCGGTCGACGAGAGTTCTTCAAGCCCCCTTTCTCCTGTTCCCCTTCCTTTCTTTGTCGTTTTCCACTAGTTTTCTATTTCCCTTATCATAGACATGGCCGATGAGGAAGAGATCCTCGATTTCTTGACGGATTCAATGGAGGGTCAGCTTATTTAGAGCATGCTAGGTGTCCAATAGTCCCCCCGTGGTCCAGTAACGAGCTTCGGGATAAGTGGTTTGGGTTTTAGGAAGGTGTAAGGTGCATTTCCTACTCAGTTTGGGAATAGTGTCAAGAGCCCTGGATGCTCAAAATATCTGGTGGGTGATGCATCCATATCTTCAGGGCTTGCTTTGACATGGTTTTTGATTGGGGGTGTGGGGCCTCCCACTCTAGGGAAACTTTCGAGGCCAGATAATGAAGGAGCTCGTTGGGGGCTACCTTCTCTGCATGAAAATTTCACTCCCCCCTCTTTTGACTTATCTATGGATATTCAAGCAGGAGAAAGCAGTGTTTTTGGATACCCCCCACCCCTCCTATCATGGGAAAATATCTCATCTTTTCATGAAGAGGATCTTTTACCTCCTTCAGAATTTTTCCCATCGCCATACTTGTAACACACTCGACCCATAAATAAAATATCTAGGGGTGGGGCATCAAATTTTCACTTTTCCTGATTCATTTTCGGTCCCTTACTTAAGAAAAACCCTCTTCAATAGCTCCCCCAAGACTTTCTTGCTGTGCACTTGAACCAGCTAGCGGGGTCTTCCTTGGGACCTTGAGTTGAGAATAGGGATCTAAGAACTTGTGTTAGCAAATATTTTGGCACTTCAATATTTCTCGGACTTCGGGAGTTCCAAATGTGTTTTCAAATTCTCAGATCATCGAACAACATACAGGATCAACGGTTCACATCCTCCATCAAGATATACAGTTAAAAAGGGGGCTTCGACATTCGGAGTCGAACATTCCTATATCCTAATCCCCAAAGTCTCATAATCTCGCCATGTGCCCCTATACCTTTAACATTCGATGTTCGAAAATCGACTATTGTCATTAGACTTTCAGCCTTCGGTGGTCGACGATTCTCATTGAATGTTTATTTTCTTACCATACTATGCTCAAACTCTCAAACTCTTGATATCTTGCCACATGGCCTTGGCCCTTCGATGCTCAATGATTTATGTTGGTCGTTCCTAATTATAACATGCCCCTAAACCTCCAAACTCCCAAATTTATCCAAACTCCCGGAGTCCCATATACGTCACCAACCACGTAGGCTAGAAAGTCATGAACCATAAACTCACATGTGTTGAGGGTCAAGGGGTGACACATGTCCTCAATAGGGGGTGACACATGTCATGCTCTAACGGGAACAATGGGTATGTGAATCATCCAAAACTAGGTGACACTTGGCATGCATAATGTAGGTCCATGTCACATCAAATGGTGTCATTGAGCCACGTCATCATAGAATGATACTGCTCGGTCCTTCAATGTAACAGTCTACATGATTCCACATAGATCCATAGATCTATGGTTCTCATTGCTTCGCGGATTTGGACTTCAGCGCTTACCGAATTCTCTTGACATAAATCCTCTGAAGGGATAAATCTTTGGACTCTCGGATCTTGAGCCATGTGTCCTCTTCGACCAACGGTCGAGATTTACTTTTCCGTTCATGACTTCGGTGGTTTTCACACCTTGAAAACCCTCGGCCAAAATCCTCTAGAGTACAAAGTCTCTAGACCACGCGATCGCTTTCCACATACCCGTTCATCCAACGATCCTGGTTACTTCGATAGTTCGACATGTATCTCTTGGATTTCCATCCAGACCATGTCAGATCTATCGCCATGTGTACCTGGCCTCTACGACCAGAATTTACTCCAGCTGGTAGAGCTTCGAGGAAGCTCATGTGTCCCTATATCGCCGAATACCCAGACTCTCCGGTGATATTTGATCAATGTACATGTGTCCCTTCCTTTTTAATGATCCATATTTACTCAAAGACTCCCGCGTTCAGGAGTTTCGACACTAGACTACTCCTATTGTCTCGGATTAAAACTTCACCAAAGCGCTTAATGCCTCCCTTCCTATATCCTATCTAATGGCTGAGAGCGATCCATACTGGATCCCCAGATCGACAAACCTTATTGATTTGCAACTTTGGCCTTCGACTACCTTCGAGGATTGTGGGGTCACAAGTCCTGAAGTCCTGAAGTCAAAATGGCTAGTTCCTTTCGAGCTAGCGCAGGGTTCCTAGGCCCTAGTCACATGGGTCTCTTAGAAAGTATTAGGGGCTAAGTGAAAATCCCTTTATGCAGCAAGGGGGATAAGAACATGGGAATGAGCCCTCAGTCAGATGGATGGTTAGATTGAAGGGAATCTCCCATTCCCGCTAAGGTAAATTTCAAAGGATTTGAAGGACTTATACATTTCACTCGATTCTACCCCGAAGCTCCTGTAGATTAACATCCCATGACTCTCTAGAAGCTAGGATGAGATAAATCAAAGATTATATAAATATAATAGTTTATAGAAGCCAAATAACATTTCTAATAACTGTTCAAATATTGAAGGACTTAACCATAAACACAGACATTCATCATTGCATCCAATATACACACACACACACACACACACACACACACACACACACACACACACACACACACACAGTATGATAATACTTATCTATTGCAAATTATAGGCAATGAAATGACTATGGTTGTGTGCCTTTCCACCCAGCCATAGGCTCAGAGGCATTCACTCTTAGCACTCTGGCCATCCCCATGCCAAACCATGATATCACTAGGGAAATTTTGTTGTTCCTCAGGGATTCCCTCTCTGTCATGGTTTCTGCAAGGTTTATTAGATGCCTCCTTAGCATCAAGCTCATAGTCTCCTACTCATTTCATGCTCTTCTATGAGATCTCTTCCCCCTAACTGTGTATCTTATCTTGTCTCTACTTTCATGTATATCCTTCCCAAGGATGGGTCTCTACCTATCCTATTCCTTTTGTCAGAAGGAAACTCGAGTCATCCTTGCTTGTCAGGCCCTGCAGTGCTTTAAGCTAACATTATTCAGTCCAATCATGCTTCCATTCATGGGGGTGGTTGAGTGTTCAACCACTAGTCCCTCCTTAATTAACAAATTCCTCTTATTGGGATCCAGAAGGGGGTTTATCATTCCCAAAAAGGGGAAATTTGGGGCCACTTGACATAATGAACCCTCTCTTACAGTTTTCCCATTATTTCCTCTAGTGATATCATGGCCAATACTTCAAAGATTCACCCCCATAGTCAGTTTTTGGAAATTCAAGCAATAATACATTTACATTGTTCTCATGCCATAGCATGGTGATCATAATTAATGATTAATTACAAGCTAGGGGAAACAAGGGTATTGCAATTCCCTCCCCCTTAAAAGGAACATCATCCTCGATGTTATTTCTCAGTAACACGAATCATGCCTTTCCCGTTCATCTTCTTCAGAAATCTTGACCCTCTTTCTCGGTCAGGTATTTTCAGACTCTTAGCCTTCGTCACCTGTCTTCAACAATATTGGACAACAAGCATCTCAATCATATATTTCATGCGTAAACATGTTACTGTTGCATAAAATTCAAGATAATTTCATAACTTAGCACAATACTCATCTGTGTAGTTTATGGATTCATATCCACATGAATGTCTAGTTATCTGGGCTCATTGTCTTTCTTGGACACACCCATTGTGTGCATGATACCAATCAATAATTTATAAGAATTATCAAAGTATTCTCTTCCTTGTGGTCAATCACCTTCTAGGCCCAGGCTAAGGCATCCCCTTCTCTTCTATATAGTTCCTCGGGTGATCCATCTTGCATTCCAAGGATTTATTGCACAAGAAGAAATTCAGATATTTCATTGAGCCTTACAGTCGAGGCGTCCCTCCGGCTTATGTTGCCACAACACAACATGTTCTAGGGAGATCATGGATTACCATAGGGTCCTCACGTCTCAATAGTAGCATCTTTCACACTTTTCGGCTTGACAACCTCCATCTGTCCTTCCTAGACATATATTTTTCATCTCACCTGTATCAAAGGTATACAAAATTATGAGAAATTATCATCAATTTCAAATTCAGAATTTTCTTGCAAATTCGTTACCCACAAATTTCCACATTCCCCGTTTATTTTCAGATCCATTTCGCACAGGAACCAGATTCACAAGTATGGGAATTTCCTTTCCATAGCAGTTGAGCTTAGTAGGCAATTGATCTTCCTTATGGGATTACAACACTGTCATATCCAAGACCCTTTTTTCTTCCCGCAACTTCAACATTCCTCAGCTAAACAAATTATTAGTTTTCATGCACATTATATTTTCAAACAATGCATACTAACAGTCCAAGTCATTTTCATCTATTAAAGGGTACAAATAAAAAGGGAAGTATTATTATTTTTGTAAACATCCTTTCAACATACTAAATTTTCCAAATGAAAATCAAATATTAAATGACTTTAATCAATGTGGCAATATTCATGGCCACATTCATACCTAATGCACCCTTGCATTGATTTTCAAGCTGCCACACTTGATAGCAAGCACTCTGCTATGGTGTGTTGGATTTTAACCAACCTCTTCACCATATGTCTTATTCCCTCTCCTTCACTCTTTCAACAAGACTATGCTTCCTACTACAGGATGATCACAATCCTAAATCAACGCACATAAAAATAAATGTTTCTCTTGAATGCACCTAAGAATTCTTCCTTCATTAGTAACTAGGGTGCCAATACTCATGGCCATCCAATTTTCTTTTATTTAACACCTATACAATGTAAGTAAAATATTGGAATGTCCTCCTTCCTCAATGGAAAATCCGTTGTCTTCCCTTTATGCAAACCTGCATTTACTTGAAGTAATTCCATGCAATGTGTTAACTATGGGTACCTTTATTCCCTAATATCCCTAGATTGGTCATTGTACCCATGGTAGTCTTTACTCCTGCATTTTCTTGCAAGGATTATAAATCATCTTTTTATGGAATGGACTTCCTCTCTATATTGTTCATATTCTTTTTTCCTGAATCTTACCTCGCTTGGGTAGCAATAACATACAACAACCACTCACAATTATTTGCATATATTTAGGATAATGAAATTTTTTTTAGGAGGTACTCTTACCAAATTAATTCATACCTTATGCCACATAGGTATGGACCTTTTTATACATGTTCTAGCTGCTAGCACCCTCTCTGTTCTTACCTCATCAATGGTGCTTTAAGGGGACCTTAAATTCCCTTCAACAATATTTTAACAACAACCTCCTCATAGTTATTGTTTGCTTAAGGTTGTCCATCATTGGCAACTATCTTTCTCAATGGCTCCAATTCCTCTCTACCCATGTCATCCATCATGAATATATATTAGTTGCTAGGTAAAATAAAACTACATGTATCATAACATTTTAGTCAATAAAACATTTTCAGATATGTCCTACTATATCTTTAGGCACTTCATTACATTATTCTTAATGTTTTCATGAGTGCAACAAAAAAATTCTCAATTGTTTCTACAGTCATACAACCATCATCTCTATGGTGTCAAACATTTACCTTTAATCAAAACATGAGTTTCTCGTCCTAGAGAAAACATAATATACAACAAGAAAGGAGTTAAGATCTCTTCCCTTTTCCAAATCCTTCTTCACAGCTTGGGACTTTCAGTGCAACTGGGATATTTTCCAAGGCCTTACTGCCTTTGCTTAATATGGCTTCAACCAAGACTAGTCATTCAAACTTACTTACTTACTTATTCTCCTTCTTTGCTTATGCAATCTATTTCTTATTGTGTTGTTCCTGCTCCTTTCTTGAGCAGCTTCGGTTAGGTTCACTCTAATCCTTAGGATACATCAACATAATTTACTAGAAAACCTTTTGTTCATAAGGAATCATAAGCTTATGCATGTTGCACATCACCATTCATTTATCAGAATGGTCTACATTCATTTTTTATTTTTCCACTCATACATTTCATGTTAGAATGTAATCTAGGATTCTATATATATATATGTAATCTAGGATTTAATATATATATATATATGTGTGTGTGTGTGTGTGTGTGTGTGTGTGTGTGTGTGTGTGTGTGTGTGTGTGTGTGTGTGTGTGTGTTTGCAGTCCACTACTCAATTCTCAACAATCATTAATATTATGACTCTATTCTCCTGACGGAGTCTTCACACAATTCCTCCATCGAAAACTCCTTTAGCATGCAACTTCCTTATTTCCTATCCATCACTATCTGTGATGGCCTCAACCTTGAGTTAGCTTCAACTATTTACCAAATATCCCATAAGGAATATAAACATGCATCCCTGTCATGCATTTGAATTATGTATCTACCCATATTCTGATTTTGTTAACTTACATGCATGTTGTACTTAACCATATGCATAATCATAAGATTGTGTGTAGGTGTCATAGGTGTGTTTCACAGCCTACATACATATCTACTTTAACATTATTCAACTCATGATTGTTCACAATCATTATCGTGTGATCCTCAAAGGCATAATCATTTGCCTCTCATCTTGACAACAGATCCTCCTTGCTCGTTTACTCTTTCTTCTATTTATATTGGCATTTCCTCAGGAAATGGAGAACATTCCCTTTAAGATATCATCCAAAACAAAACCTTCATGTCTCTTCAGGATGGAGTCAACCATGCATCCATGGTATTCATTCGATCTTGGCAAGTGTAATTCTTGCCTCTCATTTCACTCATTTAGGTAGTCACCTCATGCCTTTAGTATACCTATACTCTTACATCATACATGTGCATCACTTGCACATTTAACACCATTCATACCTAACTGGTATTACTATCAAGCTTCACAAAGCATTAAATCTATGTACTCAAGAATATACACACACAACCCATGCGTTCATCATGCAAGCTCATTGCTTGCACCCTTTCCATGTCATACATGCACATGGAACATCATACTTTTAGATCCTTCTCCCAAGGATGTTACAGCCATTCTCAGGACAAGTTCCATGGAGATACTCAACAATGATATTTCCTCTCATTTGGGAGCTTGCAATCATTCACAAGCTATCCACATGGTCAATTTAATAGACATAATCATAACTATGTCCCTCTTTCAATATGCCAATAATCAGGAAGATATTATCCTTGCCTATGGTGTTCTAAGATGACTCAATAGACCAAAATTATTATCTGGGAAAATCCAATAGCTCCCCAAGGAAATAAGATAGCTTATCAAGCTTCTTTTTCAAGCCTCAAACCCTTATTGGCCAAAATATTCCTACAAGGGAATCTTTTCCTAAAATCCCTCTTATAGCTATCTAAGAATACCAAGCTATTCCCATATGGTTATCATCCACCTCTGGATGTCAATATGACTCATTGGGCTTCTAGAAGTGCCTAAACACTTCCTTTACCACATTCAAGATCAACATTTAATTAACCACTTTACCTTATTTACAATAGATTTTAATGTAATAATAATATTTGGACTATTCCCTTAAAGATATCGAATGATGTTACTTACTAAGTATTCTAGTTTTGAACTCCAGAGTATCTTTAGGTAATCAAGAATATGAAACATTATACCTAGAATTCTTCCTTTTGTTCAATGGTGGTCACTCTCCTCCTCCCACAAGAATTATAGTAGACTAGTTTCCTATCCACCAAGCAAGGGAGGTTGTTGTGATTTCTCACTCTATCACTCTATATATCTACAACTCCATTTATCATCTTGATTAGAAACAACCTGTCGAGCAATTCCTGTACCCAAAAACAAAATTCATTTCTCAGTTCCCTTCGAAACCCCAGAGTTGCGCATGCTCTCCCTTTTCAGAGAATGGTTACTAGACTCATTCCTATGATCGTGAGGGGTTATAGACATATACCAGGTTTAATCCTTCATTAAATAAATAATTATCATTGCTACAGATCCTTTCAGTCCATTCAGGTCCTATTCTTGCTATTAGTGCGCATCGACATAATCTCACTCCTATAGGATCGACTTATCATTTATGAAAATAAAATGGCAAGCTTCCTCTGCTACATACTAGCATGATTCATTGTCGTTGGGTAAAATCCCAATTAAATTTTAAATCTGCATCCTTCTACTCAAGGAACTTATGCAAGTGATTTTTGTTTGGCAGTAATATTCACAATAGGCTCATCTTAGCCTCGGTAACCCAATCTTATGTCTGTACAACAACACGTACGATTCACACAGTGACGTCAACTTCATTATTAGGAAACATTAGAAACATACAATACAAATTTCCAAAAAATCTATTAACAATAGGAGGTTTCATTCCCCATCTCAGTAAAGGTTTACTAAGCCTCTTAGGAATGGGTAAAATAGGGTGTTACCCCTTAAGGTCCTCTAACAACCTTTATATGCAACTCACGCATGAGACAAAGCATGAAAAGTGTTGTTTCCATGCTCTGATACCAATTTGTAACACACCCAACCCCTAAATATCCTTTCTAGGGGTGGGGCATTAAATTTTCACTTTCCCTGATTCATTTTCGATCCCTTACTTAAGAAAAAGCCTCTTCAACAACTCCCCCAAGACTTACATTTATAGTTTTGTGCTTGAACCAGGTAGCAGGGTCTTCCTCATGACGTTGAACTGAAAACCAAGAGCTAATAACTTGCGTTAGAAAAGGTTTCGACACTTCGCTAGTTTCTGGACTTTAGGAGTTCCAAATGGTGTTGTCAAATTCTCAGATCGTCGAACAACAGAGGGGATCAACGACTCACATCCTTCGCCGATATCTACAGCTAAAAAGGGGGATTCGATGTTCAACTTCAAAAATTCCTATATCATAATCCCCAAAG
The DNA here is from genome assembly GCA_032191745.1 of Picea mariana. NCBI lineage: Eukaryota > Viridiplantae > Streptophyta > Pinopsida > Pinales > Pinaceae > Picea > Picea mariana. Next base: position 134,375 of record JASDQU010102329.1, on the reverse strand, counting down.
TCCTGCAATCTCTCCACGTTCCCCTAGCCCTTCGGCGATCAACTATCATCATTAGAATTTCGGCCTTCAATGGTCGGTGATTCTGTTTGAATGTTTCTTTTTTTACCATACTATGCCCAAACTCCCGAACTCTTCATATATCTCCATGTGGCCTTGACCCTTCTGCGTTTGACATTCAATGATTTATGTTGGACGTTCCTAATTATAACATACCCCTAAACCTACGAACTCCCAAAGTTATCCAAACTCCCGGAGTCCCGTATACGTCACTAGCCATGTAGGCTAGGCGACCACGAATCATAAAATGACACGTGGTGAGGGTCAAGGGGTGACATGTGTCCTCAATAGGGGGTGACACGTGTCATGCTCTAACAGGCACAATGGGTATGTGAATCCTCCAAAATTGGGTGACACGTGGCATGCGTAATGCGGTTTCACGTCACATTGAATGACACCATCAATCCACATCATCATAGGATGATACTACTCAGTCCTTCAATATAACGGTCCACATGATTCCACGTAGATCCATAGATCTACGATTCTCATTACTTAACAGCTTTAGACTTCGACGCTTACCAAATCCTCTTGATGCAAATCCCCCAAAGGGATAAGTCTCTGGAATCTCGGATCTTGTGCCATGTGTCCTCTTTGACCAACGGTCGAGATTTACATTGGAGTTCACAACTTTGGTGGTTTTCATATTTTGAAAACCCTAGGCCAAAATCCTCTAGATTACAAAGTCTCTGAACCATGAGATTTCTTGCCACGTACCCATTCATCCAACGATCCTGGTTACTTCGGCAGTTCAACATGTTTCTCCTAGATTTCCCTCCAAACCATGTCGAATCTATCGCCACATGTACCTGGCCTCTACAGCCAAGATTTACTATGGCTCGCAGAGCTCCGGGGAAGCTCACGCATCACTATATCACTGAATACCTGGAATCCCGAGTAATCGTTGATATGTGGAAACATGTCCCTTCCTTTTTAACGGTCCATATTTACTTCGCGACTCTAGCGTTCGGGGGTTTTGATGCTAGACTACTCTTATTCTCTTGGAGTAGAACTTTGTTGAAGTGCTTAACGCCTCCCTTCCTATATCGGCTCTAATGACTGAGAGATATCCATACTAGATCCCCAGATCGACGATACTCGTTGATTCAAGACTTCGGTATTTGACTACTTTAGAGGATTATGGGGTCATAAGTATTGAAGTCCCGAAGATGAAATGACTAGTTCTTTGGCCCTGGTCACATGGGTATCTTGGAAAGTATTAGGGGATAAGCACAAATCCCTTTATGTAGAAATGGGGTTAAGAACATGATCATGAACCCTCAATCAGATGGATGGTTAGCCTGAAGGAATAGCCCATTCCTGCTAAGGTAAACTTCAAAGGATTTGCAAGACTTAGACATTTCAGTCGATCCTACCCCAACTCTCCTATGGATTCACATCCCATGACTCTTTAGTAGCTAGGTTGAGATAACTCAAATATCACATAAATATAATAGTTTACATAAGACAAAGAGCATTTCTAATAACTGTTCAAATACTGAAGGACTTAACCATAAACAAAGACATTCATCATTGCATATGATATATATATATATATATATAGATAGATAGATAGATAGATATAGGTATAGAGATATATATACATAGAGTATGATAATACTTATCTATTTCATATTATAGCCAACAAAATTACTGTGGGTGTGCGCCTTTCCAACCAACAATAGGCTTAGAGGCATTCACTCTTAGCACGTTGGTCACCCCGTGCCAAACCATGATATCACTAGGGAACTTTTGAAGTTCCTCATGGATTCCCTCTCTATCATGGTTTCTGTGAGGTTTATCAGATGCCTCCTCAACATCAAGCTCCTGCTCAGTTCGCTCTCTTCTGTGAGCTCTCTTCCCCCTAACTGTGTGTCTTCTCTTGTCTCTATTTTTCTATATATCCTTCCCCAGGATGGGTCTCTACATATCTTGTTCCTTCTGTCAGAAGGAAACTCGAGTCAGCCTGGACTGCCAGACCTTGCAGTACTTCAGGATGACATTCTTCAATCTACCATGCTTCCATTCATGGGGGTGGTTGAGTGTTCAACCGCTAGTCCCTCCTTCATTAACAAATTCCTCTTCTTGGGATACGGAAGGGGGTTTATCTTTCCCAACAAGGGGAAATTCGGGGTCACTTCACATAATGAACTGTCTCTTATAGTTTTCCCATTCTTACCTCTAGTGATATCACGACCATTATTTCAAGGATTCATCCCCACAGTCAGGTTTTTGAAATTCAAACAATAATACATTTACATTGTTCCCATGCCATAGCATGGTGATCATAATTAATGATTAATTAAAAGCTGGGGGAAACAAGGGTATTACAATACTCCTTTCATTTTTGTGTTGGTAAAGATCCCACTCTTCTCACTCCGAGGTTTGCAGACTCTTTTCTGGCACTCCTCACTACCTAAGAATTAGGGTTTGAGGTAGAAGGAAAATATTTCCCTTGTGGGTCGACACCGACTAACATGGATTTAGTGGAGGAAGGATCTAGAGGGGAAGACATCAATAGGAAGTTTTCTCGACATAGAAAGAATAAAGGGGTTAAATCCTTGGGAGCTCCAATCAGCTTGGTCTTAGGACAAGATATTACTCTACCATAGGCAATGGATATGGACAATATGGCTATGGTTGGAAAGGCCATAGGAAGGACATTTTGGATTAGGACTATACAGGATTGGGTGGCACGCTCTTGCACAAAGGATGTCTCCACTCTCCCTATAGTGTCGAATCTGGAAAGAGAATTGGATCCTGTTCAAATTTGTGAGGATGGAGGACGCAGAATGGGTCTTGCATAAACCATGGGCTATTGTTTTGACCCCTCTGATGTTAAAAAAGTGGACACCATTATTTGACGCCAGTAAGGAGCGCCTAAATTTCATGCTGATTTGGGTTCTCCTGCCTGGCCTCCTGTCATATTTCTAGACAAAGTCAAGCTTTTGTAATCTTGGAAATTCTTTGGGGACTTTCATGGACACTTTATTTGTCCTTCCATGTCTCTGGTAAAATGTCGGTGGTCATAATTCTTGTCTCCCTAGATGTTAGAGCAGGCTTAGCCGAGGAATTGGATCTTGATCATGGAGGAAGCGCATTTTCATCAGAATTTGGACTATGAGGGGATCTCTCTTAGATGTTGAAGATTCCACAATCATGGGCATCATTCCAATCTCTTCCTTATTCCTTTTTGGCCGTGTAAGGGAGGCCCTAGACAAAACCACTCAAAGAAAAGGAAGGCCCCGAACATCGACAAGGGAATGAAGCATCCTACTGGGAAAATTTGTAAAGCATACTTCTTTGAGGGAATTCCCACACTAGAAAAAGGAAAAGAAATGTTAAAAGCGAGGTTGATTTTAAGAACCCCCCCTAAATTTATATGTATAATAAATGGGTGAATCCCCATGATACATAGGAAACTTTTAAGGATATTTTTTCAATAATATAATATGTATATATAATTTTTTGGTGAAACTTCTATTGAATTATATAATCTTGTATAATCTTGGTGAATATTTCCCTAAATTAAAAAAAAAATTAAAATCTTGGAGAATCTTTCATTGAATTATAAAACCTTGTAAAGTCTTGGAAAATATATTACTAAATTATAAAACCTTGTGAAGTGTGAGCAAATTTTTCGATAAAATGTAAAACCATATATAATAATAGGAAAATATATTGATTAAAATATAATATACTCATTTTACATGTTTGATAAAGAAACATAATTTGTCCCTCCGGACAATGTTGTAAGCATCGGGATTGTGTTTGTCAAAGTTCTTGCTGTACAATATTGCATATCTCTATACCAGTTTTGATAATGTTTCACCACAAAGTTCTTATATGGTTTATCATGAATACCACTTGTGTCAAGCTCAGGAGATATTAATCTTTTCTCTACCACTTATATTATGGATTCTTTATTACTAATTCATTGATTATGAAAGAACTCTTCAAACAAGTTCATCATAGGATATTCCCAAATATGACATAATTTTGTCCATAAATAACTCCAAAATTATAATAATATGGATAGGTCACATTCTATGCATGTATTCCTCTCTAATCATCCATTTGTACCCAAGAATGACCCCTTTCCAATAAGAGAGGTCAACTTTATCCATTTTATTTTTGTCAGCTTATAAAAATTTTAAAAGACAAATCACTTTGTATAAATATTGGGAATAGATTAGGCCTTGGCCTCTTAAAGTGTTGAGTGAAATTTTAGGTGATTGGAACTAGAAAAAATAATGTGGGTTTGGCACAAACATAAAATCCAAAAACCAATGACCACCCCATTAACACAAGGAAACAAATGATCATACTAGGTAATGAGTGGCACTATGGGGTATATCATACAATACATTGGTACAAGGAAACAAATGACCACCCACTATAAGTAGGGAGAGACACTAAGGGGTCTATCAAGAGAGTGGCGTTAAGGGGTATATCAATATACATTCTATCATATCCAATATAAACTACAAGATTTGCCAAAAATAAAAATAAAAAATTATCAACGGTGTGACTCATCCAACAATGCAAAAGGTATGCAAGGAAATGGATTTGGGCCTAAAACAACTTGCTATTTTCTAATGAAAACATGCAAAATATTGCTCACAATAATATATCGCAGTATCTATATCTACATCAAAAAATTGGAATCCAATTCAAATCGGGAAGAGTCCTTACCGGCCTCAACTTGAGGGAGATGTCAAAAGATTGGAATCCAATTCAAATTAGGAAGAATCCTTCAACAGTTTGTCAAAACTCAATATTTTATAATCTTGTTTTTATCACGATTTAAATGTTTATGGCTTCCATTAAAACTAGAATCCAATTAAAACTAGAAAGAGTCCTTCAATAATATTTCAAAACTTGATATCCTTATAAACTTGGTATTATCACAATTTAAATGTTTATGGATTCCATTCTTGGTAGTGAGTTTCAATACGAAGTGGCTTAAAAAATGATTTAAAACTGAATCTCATTATTACAATTGATAGGATTTGTGCTCTTGTAATTATGTTATAGGTTCTCTAATAAGATATATCTGTAAGTAAATATGAGCTCACATTTATAGTGATATTTAAGCATTGTCTTGCAATTATAACGATATTTAATAACCTCATAAATATTTGCAAAATATCAATTTATAAATTGTATTTATTTTTAAATGGCTTGAAATTGTAACAATAGAATATAGTTATGTCATTTTGTTTATGAACTCTAGAAAGAAAAAATTGAGGTGTGGGTAATATATATAATAAACTCTTTTATAAGATAATCTTTGTTGAACACATGGAAACAAAAAGGCCCTAAATTTGAGATAATCAATTTTGTTGTTGAAAAAAACATCTTCACATCAAGACATTGTGGCTATTGACAACATAAGTAAGCACTTGAATGTGTTACATGTGTCTAGGAATTTGGCTTACAAAAATAAAACCTTTTAACAAATATAAAATTAAATGCAAATCAAAGGTAGATTTTGGACAAGCTCTACAGAGTTGATATTATTTTAGTAGAACCTTATAAAACTTTAAACTAAAAAATGCAAGTGCAAGTCATTATAAATAGTACAATGAATAGTCATTAAATCTTTGCTAGAATTTAATGATGCATTGAAGAAAAAATGTTGAAGCTAATTATAGTTTTCCTTACTCAATGTTAAAGACAATTTGTAATTATAAGACTAATCTGCAAAACATAATTGCATGTTGGTTGCACATACCGAGGGACCATGTCCTATTAAAAATAGTCTAGTGAAGAGGGGGGAAGAAATATTTCCTAGAATTACATAATTCATCAACCATTATGACATTTTTTAACTAAAATATTAAGAGTTAATGTTTGGTTCTTTTAGAGACTATTACGACTTAAATGTAAATGTTATCTTGTCAATTTATGACAAGATGAGACTTGTTCTAGGGAAAACAAATTGATGAAATGGTATCTTGACAACTAATATTATTGCAGTCGTAGTTGCTACTGCTGCAACTTTGGGGTCCAATATAAAAATGGTATAAGCTGGTATTTTGGAGATCATGTCTATTGTAATAGTGAGTGCCAATGTGAAGTCCAATTATAATGGAGAAATTGTTGGTATGAGAAGGCTTTATGTTAGCATCAATGGTTTTCAATATCAGAAAAAAAATATAATGGAAAGTTCAGAGTCCTTTTACATCACTAATTAGAAACAATCAACAACACATAATTGTTGTAACTTGAAACTGAGTCATTTAATTAGATACTAGTTATTAGGTTTATGCCCCTTCTACAAAAAATTGTTAATGTGGTAACTATTCAAAGAACAAGATGAAAATATCTTCATAGCTACTGCGTTTACTGTGTTGGTGCCCAACTTATATTTCAACATTTGGAGTAATGGAAACATGGGTGTTTGTATGGACATGATTAGTTTCAACTACATCTCACTTGGGGTCCCCTGTTATTGCATAATTAGTGGATGTTTGTTCATGGACAATGGAAACAAAACATGGTATTTTATCTTTTCATCTCGAATTCAAAATTTAGGGCTTGCTACAAAATTGCGACCTCATCTTACACCAGGAAAGCCCAAACCACCACTAGAAAAAAGTCCAATGGAGGGAATAACTACTCATAGACTTTGGATTGTTTTTTTCCTTTGATTGATTTGAGGTTATTCGACATGACAATGTAGAACTTTTTTTTTTTGGTCACATTCTACAAGGTTCCTTAAAGTCTCCATCCTAGTTTTCATTCCATCTAGCTATGACTGGTGCTCTTTTCATTAAGATGATTTTGGGGTTTAAATATTGTTCTTGTCAATTTTAGAATAATTTATAGAATTGTGTTGTGTTAGTTTGTTGTTGACTAGAGTAATCAACCTATTTACCTCCAAAATTCTTGGTTGGAAAGAGATAAATTTCAATAATTTCATAGTTTGGCAAGGGAAACATTGATATTAGTTGGAATCATTAGGGATGCAATACCTAAAGGAACCGGTAAAGATACATGAAAATTTCCAATATGGATACATGAGAATAATATATACATGTATACATGTGAACAATATATACATGAGAATAATATAGATAATTTTAGGCCTCAAGTCTGTAGCAATAGTTCAAAGAAGTGTCAACCTTCGATGTTTACATCACTCATGAAAATGTGATAGTTGATCAAATGAAAATGAGGTGTAGTCATGGTAGGGAAACATAATCTTTGTTATAAAAAATCCTTTATGTGAGATAGTGTTATGGAGGATTTCCATCAGATGGGCCAACAAATCAAACAAAGTAGAAAATATTGAGCATTTTGGATCACTTACACTCAGAAAATGAATATGGAAACCCTAGTGAAGTTGAAGAGATGAATATGGAGCAAGCCAACTCCATGTTGTAAAAATTGTATTAAGTTACTAGAGACAATATGTAACACACCCTACCCCTAAGTACCCTTTCTAGGGATGGGGCATCATAATTTCACTTAATTTTTTTGTCTCAAATATTCTCTTTGATGTCTTCATCCTTTTCTACTCGCCTGTATATTTCCAACGACTGTTATCGGTCTCTAAACTGACCTCTGGTTCACAAGATATGGCCTCCCAAAGTTCTTCAGGTGTTATTGGTTGAGGGTCACTTGGCATCCATGTGGATCCCTCTCATTCGTACCCTCCTCAAGCTCCTACATCCATGGTGGTGTTGCATCCACTGTCCAATCCAACAATAGGTTTTGATATTTGTCTGACACATAAGCTACATGGGAGTTCGATGTTTGACACTTCAGCGTTGAACACCCCTTTTCCTTTTTGCATGCAAATCCTCCAGAGTCCTGAATTCTCGGATTTCTAAAATGATGCCATGTAGCTCCAGTGTTTTCCCCTTTTGGAGCATACTTTCTAACGTCTCAAGTTTCCCAGAGTTTCGAACTCCCGAAACACTGCCATTTAGCTCCAGCCTTCATCCCTTTCAACTTATCCTCGACACCACACTCCAAACCTCCGGAGTCCCGAAGTCTCAGACTCTCGAAGGACCCACTCTCGTGCATGGATTCATACTGGATACGAAGAAAAATATAGGTGTTTCCCTCGTGCTTCTCCCGTGAGATGGACCAATCACTGAGTTTTGGGTGTGATATGCGGACAAGGAAGTGATGACATGTGGCCCCTTCAGAGGGTGACACGTGTCATGTGTTAATGGGAACATAGGGTCTGTAATACGTGAAAATCCAAGTGATGCGTGGCATGTCAAACATGGGTCCACATCACCCTAGGTGACATCATCACACCATGTCACCTCAAACTGACAGCATTCCAAACCCTCTAATATCACGGTCAAGATGCATCCACATAGACCTCGGGATATATGACCTCCGTCGCTTCACAACTTCGACATTTAGGGATTTCATGGTGTAATTGTCTCCTTACTCCCAGAGTAGGTCAAAACCGAATTGATCGTTGAGTAGATCCAATGGTCACAAGTGGTCCCAAATCTCCTCCATATCAATGACTGTCGTTAATTCACAACTTCGACGTTCAAAGTTTTTGGCAGTTGTCAAGTTGTGACATTCTGAAGTTCCTAACTCCCAGAGCTCCGAAGCTGATAAGAACTTAGAACCATTCATACTAGCACAAGGTTCCCAGACCTTAGTCATACGGGTCCTCCAAAAATCCTTTTGGGATACATGATTAACTCTTGGATGGGAATTTTTTAAGGTCGTGGGCATGAGCCCTTGGTCACATAGGTGAAAGGTCTGAAGGGTATGACCCTCGGTTTCATTCTACAAGCGCTATACCTCCTGCGCTTGCAAATACTTCAAATGAGGTGCGTGACTACTCCTAGTGCTTCTCCTATAATTTTATAACTTAAAAAGCTATTAATACCTACACATATTGCCAAGTTTCTGCGCACCTTCACACTACCTCTCATGATCTTAACATACCCCTTTCTCAAGAGATCCAAATGACTAGAAGTGTAAATATGCACATATGAAAATTGGGCCTATGGTTAGAAAAACCACAATTCTTTTCCTTTAATTTGAGCCACTACATGAGGCTCTAGTACTTATGTATACAAATCATATTCTACCATATAGGTCCTTAATTGCTTAAATACATGACTAGGAAAAATGAAGAGAAAAATAGTCAAGTCATCAAACAAACATGCACATCCTTGAAACATTCACCAGATATTCAACCTTATTTTACTATCATGGTTAAGTTCTGTAGGGTATGAGAATACTCATCTATTACAAAATGGAGCCAACTAACTGACTGTGGGTGTCTGCCTTTCCACCCAACTGTAGGCTCAGAGGCATTCAATCTTAGTGCTCTGGCCACCCACATGCCAAGCCATGATATCACCGGGGAAATTTCTTCCATTACTCAGAGATCCTTTCTTTGTCATTCCCTTGAACAAGTTTATCAAATGATCCCTCAGCATCAAGCTCACGATATTTCATTCAGTCAAGGTCTTATGCAAGTTCTCAGGGATCCATTTCCTCCATTTATCTCATAACCAAAACTATTTTATCCTGTATTTCTTCCTCCGAGTTTGGATAACTTCACATGTTCCTCCTAGTCACGCATTCCTTGCCTAGTGCATCTCTCTCTTTTCTTCTATCCTGCACATGTATATGCTTCACGCCTTTCTCCTCCTCAGGAAGATTATGGACTTGTCCTGTTCCTTCTGTCTGAAGGAAACTCGGGTCAGTCTGGGTCTGCAGGAAAAAAAACTGCCCTTTGTGGTACGTTGGGATGACAATTTTCTTTCTCCTCAGCTAGACCCTCCATGCTTCCATTTAAGGGGGTAGTTGATTGTCCAACCACCAAACCTTCTTTCATTAAATGATTTCTCCTTGGGATCATGATGCAGATTATTTATTTATAACAAAGAGAATTTGGGTCATTTTGAGATAATGAACCCTCTCTATTGTTCCCTTGCTCTTTTCCTCTAGTGATATCATGGCCAATACTTCAAGGCTTCACCCCCACAGTCAGTAATTGGAAATCTAAACAATAAAATATTTACATTTTTCACATGCCATAACATGGTAATCATAATTAATGATTAATTACAAGCTGTGGGAAACCTGGGTAATACAATCCCCTCCCTCTTAAAGGGAACACCGCACTCGATGTTCTTTCTAAGTAACACCTATCATGCCTCTACTATTTAGCTACTCCAAAACTTTTGATCCTCTTTCTTGGTTGGGTCCTTTCCAGACTCGCGATATTCATCACCTGCCTTCAATAGCCTTGGAAAACAAGCATATTAATCACAATTTCGTGCAAAAACATTTTATCATTGTGCAAAATTCAAGAGGAAAATTTCAAAATCTAGCACAATACTTATCTTTGCAGTTCATGGATCTACATCCACATGGCTATCTTGTTATCTTAACTCATTGTTTTTCCTTGATATTCCCATTGTGCGCATGATCCCAATCAATAGTGTATAAGAATTATCAAATTCTCCTCTTCCTTGGAGTCACTCACCCTCTAGGCCTAGGATCAGACATCCCCCTCTCTTCTATACATTCCCTTAGGTGATCCATCTTGCCTTGCCAAGGATTTATCTCACATGAAGAATTACAGAGACTTCAGTGAGCCTTACAGTCGAGGTGTCCCTCAAACTTTCTTTGCCGAGGCACCCCTCTGGCTTGTGTTGCCACAACGCAACATCTTCTAGGGCGATCATGACTTACCACAGGGTTCTCATGTCTCAATTATTGTCTTTTTCATGCTCATATTGACAACCTTCACATGTCCTCCCTAGACCTATTTTTTTTCTTTTTTTTTCTCACCTGTATCATAGGTATACAAAAATTTACGAGAAATTATCATCAATTTGAAATTCAGAATTTTCTGCAAATGTGTTACCCATAGATTTCCAAATTTCACATTTATTTTTAGAATCGTTCTACACAGGAACCAGATTCACAAGTATGGAAATTTCCTTCCCATGGAAGTTGAGCTTAGTAGGCAATTTGTCTTCCTTATGGGCTTACAACACTTCCATGTCCAAGACCTTTTTCTTCTTGTAATTTCAACATTCCTCAGCCAAACAAATTGTTAGTTTTCATGCACATTATATTTTCAAAACTATGCATACTAACACTCCAAGTCATTTTCATCCATTCAAGGGTACAAAGAAAAAGGAAATATCATTATTTACATATGCATCCTCTCAACATACTAAATTTTTCCAAATACAATTCAAATAGAAAATGACTTTAATCAATGTTCCAATATTCATGGTCACATTCATACCCACTGCACCCTTGCATTGATTTCAAGTTTTCCGCACTTTATGATAGGCACTTTTCCATGGTGTGTTGGAGCTTAACTAACCTATTCACCATATGGCTTATTCATTCTCATTCATTATTGCAGAAGGACTATGCTTCCTGCTACAGGATGATCATGATCCCAAATCAACACATATGAGACTAAAAGTTTCTATTGAATGCACCCAAGCATTCTTACTTCATTAGTAACTAGGGTGCCAACACTCATGGCCACCCAAATTTTCTTTTCTTTAAAAAATACACAATTCAAGTGGAGTATTGAAAGGTCCTCCTTCCTTAATGGGAAATCCATTTTCTGCCCTCTTATGCAAACATGCATTTCCTCAATGCATTCCATGAAATGTGCTAACACTGAGCACCTTTGTTCCCAATATCCCTAGATTGGTCATTGTACCCATGGTACTCCTTACTCATCCTTGAATGGCATAGACTCTCTCTCTCTATTATTCAGATTCTTCTTTCCTGAATCTTACCCTACTTGGGTAGCAATGGCATACAACAACCACTCAAAATTAGTTGCATATAATTAATATAATGAAATATTTTTAGAAGGGATTGTTACCAAATCCCTTCATACCTCATGCCACATAGGTATGGACATTTTTATACTTGCTCTGGATGCTAGCACCCTCTATGACATTACCTCATAAGTAGTGTTTTGTGGGGACTTTTAAAGTCCCTTCAACTATCTTTTAATGACAACCTTCTCATAGTAATCCTCTGCATGAGGTTGTCCATCATTGGGAACTATATTCCTCAACAACTCCAATTTCTTTCTACACATAACATACATCAAAAATATATTAATCATCATGTAAAATAAACATTTCATGTATCATAGCATTATGGTCAATAATGTTTTTTTAGATATGTCCTAGCATATCTTTATGCACTTCATTACATTTTCCTTAATGTTTTCATGAGTGCAACACAAACAATTCTCAATTGTTTCTACAATTATACAACCATCATCGCTATGGTGTCAAACATTTACTTTTCATCATCAGACTAGTTTCTCATCCTAGAGAAAACACAATATTAAGCAAGAAAGGAGTTAAGATATCTTCCCTTTTCCAACCGCTTCTTCACATCCTGGGATTTTCAGTCCAACTAAGTTATTTTCCTAGGGCCTAACTATCTTTATTTAACATAATTTGACCAAGCCTATTCATTTAAAAATGCTTATTTACTCATTCTCCCTTTTCCTAGTTGTACTTATCCCCACAACTTCTCTTCTAAGGCTTACAACTCTATTAAACAATTCAGAGTTCTTAGGGTGAGAAAAGTGTTCTTCTTTTTCTCCTTCTTTGCTTATGCAATCTACTTCTTATTGTGATGTCCATGCTTCATTCCTTGAGAAATATTGGTTAGGTTCGCCTCAACCTTCTTGGTAAATCAAAATGCTATAACAACAAACCTTTTATTCACGATGAATCATGAACCTGTGCATTCTACACATTACCATTCAATTATCATAATGGACAACGTTCATTTGTTAGTCTTCCACTCATACATTTTTTTTTAGAATGTAATCTAGGATTCTTATATAGAAGCATATATATATATATATATATAGGCTTGCAGGCCACTACTCAATTCTCAACAATCATTAAGGTTGTGACTTTGTTCTCTTGATAGAGTCCTCACACAGTTCCTCCACATGAAACTCATTCAATATGTAATTTCCTTATTACATATCCTTCACTATCTATGATGGCCTCAACCTTGAGTCAACTTCATCTATTTACCAAATATTCCACAAGGGATATAAACATGCATCTTTGTTATGCCTCTAGATTATTTGTCCACACACATTCCTTGTTTTGTTAACTTGCATCCATGATGCACTTATGCATAATCATAAATCATTTAATTCATGATTGTTCACAATTGTTCTCATGCAGTCCTCAAAGGCATATTCATGTTGCCTTTTGTCATGACAACATAGAATCCTTTCTCATTTACTCTTTCATTTGTTTATACTAGCCTTTCATGAAGGAATGGAACACATTCCCCTCAATCTATCATTCAAAAAAAAACTTTCGTGACTCTCCATAATAGAGTCAACCATGCATCCATGGTATTCATTCAATATTGGGAATTAAAATTCTTTCCTTACATTTCACTCATTTAGGAAGTCACATCGTGTCTTTAGTATACATATTATCATACATCATATATGTGCATCACTTTCACATTTAATATCATTCATATTTACTTAGTCTTAATATCATTCTTCATATCAAGCAACCTCACAATTCATTAAATTCGTGCACTCAAGAATATACAGACATAGCCAAACATTCATCATGCAAGCTCATCGCTTGCACCTTTTTCCATGTCATTCATACACATGGACATATCATACTTCCATATCCTTCTCCCAAGGACCTTCCAATCATCCTTATGATAAGTCTCATAGGGATACTCATCAATGAGTTTCTCTCTCAATTGAGAGCTTGCAGGCATATTATCCTTTTAAGAATATAATTTTATATATGTAGGTGCATTGCTTGCACATTTTTATCTCATCCATGCACATTGCTATTTTAGTTCAAATATTAGTGTTCTTTAGTGAGAGATTATAGTCAAACATATGAATAGTATCAAAGTCATCATTCATACAGATGTTTCCCTCTCTTCATGGAAACAACCAATGCGGGTCACATTTTCCCTTTCTACTATAAAACCTCCCATAATTTAGAATTCAAATGGGTATTCTTTTCATCACTCAAGGCAATGAGATAACCTATTCTAGTCTCTTCTTTCTTGGTCAACATATATTTACAAGGGAATCTTTTCCTGAACTCCCTCTTATAGCTATTTGAGTATACCAAGCCATATCCATATGGCTTCCATCCACCTCTAGATGTTAATATGATCCATTGGTCATCCAAAGGTGTTTTGACACCTCCTTAATTATACCTCACATCGGTCTCTCATTAATCCTTACAATCCTATCGTATTAAGGCAATAGGCCATAACATTATCAAATTTTCATTCTTTTTGTTAACTCCAGTTGTCATAAGGTCATCCTCATCTAAAAGGTCCATTAGTAAAACATACTAACCCACCATAGGTTATAACATGCCTAATTTTCATGTTCAATATTTTTCCATATGCATTCTAGCATATCCTTGTGCATTAATCATTTCACCTATGTTTGTAGTGCATACATATTCCACTTGCTTATCTCTTTGCATTCGTATGCATAGATATTACCTTGAGTTAACATAGATATACACTCCATTAGCACAACCATGAGATTTTGAACATGCTCTTGTCACTTCACTTCTACCTTCATGAAGGTTGTTCTCACTCTATAGGGTACCTTTTTTTTTTCTTGCATACTGGGTTATTTCAGCAACAATTCTCATCCATTATAGGTCAAGTAAATTGACCTTACCATTTCCATCAATCCTCTAATCATGCAGGATCATACACATATACAAGGTTCAAGGTTTAATCCTTCATTGAAGAAATAATTATTACTTCTATAGATCCTTTCAATCCATTTACACCCAAGTCTTACTATTAGTTCTCATCAACATAATCCCACTCCTGTAGGATTGGCCATCATTTCCGAAAAGAAATGGTAGGATTCTTCTGCCACAGACTAGCATGATTCAATCTTGTTGGGTAAAATCTCAACTGAATTTTAATCTGCATCCTTCTACTCAAGGAACTTATGTAGATAATTTTTGTTCGGCAGTAATATTCTTAACAGGCTCATCTTAACCTTGGTAACCTAATCTTATGACTATACAACTGCACGTACAATTGCAAATTGTAGTCATCTTATTTATTTGGAAACTTTAGCAACATATAGTGTATATTTCCAAAACATCTATCAATAGTAGAAGGTTTCATTCCTCTCTTCAGTAGAGGTTTAACTAAGCCTCTTAGGAATGGGTAAGATTGGGTGTTACCCCTTAAATTCCTCTAATAATATTTTATATGACTCGTGCATGAGCCCAAGTAGGCCAAGTGTTGTTGTCATGCTCTGATACCAATTTGTAACACACCCGACCCCTAAGTATTCTTTCTAGGGATGGGGCATCATAATTTCACTTACTTTCATCGTCTCAAATATTCTCTTTGAGTTATTCATCTTTTTCTACTCGCCTATAGCTTTCTAACGACTACTACCAGGCTCTAAAACAACCTATGGTTCACAAGATATAGCCTCCTGAAGTTCTTTGAGCATTATTAGTTGAGGGTCACGTAGAATCCAGATGGATCTCACTTATTCATACCCTCCTCAAGCTCCTACATTCACAGTGGTAGTCCATCCACCATCCAATCCAACATCAGGTTTTTATCTTCTTCCGACACATAAGCTACAGGGGATTTTGGCCTTCTACACTTCGGATTTGAACACCCCTTTTCCTTTCTGCATGCGAATCCTCCAGAGTCTCGAATTCATGGACTTACAAAATTATGCCACATAGCTCCGACCTTCGCCCCTTTTGGAGAATAATTTCTAATGTCTCAAGTCTCCTGGAGTTTCGAACTCCCAAAATGATACCACGTATCTCCGGCCTTCAGCCCTTTGACACCACACTCCAAACCTCTAGAGTCCTGAAGTCTCGGACTCCCGAAGGACCCACTCTTTCACATGGAGTCGTACTAGATATGAGGGAAAATACAGGTGGGTCCCTCGTGTTCCTCCCACCAGATGAACCAAGCAGTGAGTGGCAGGTGTGATATGCAGATGAGGTAGTGGTGACATGTGGCCCCTTCAGAGGGTATCATGTGTCATGTGTTAATGGGCACATAGGGTTTGCAATACATGAAAATCCAAGCGACATGTGGCACGTCAAACATGGGTTGACGTCAGCATGCCACGTCACCTCAGAATGACATCCTTCTAAACCATTTGATCTCACGACCAATATGCGTCCATGCATACCTCGAGATCTATGACCTTCATTTCTTCACAAATTCAACATTTCAGGGTTTCATGGTGTAATCCTCTCTTTACTCCCGGAGTAGGTCAAAGACGAATTGACCATGGAGTAGATCCCACAGTTAGGAGGGGTCTAGAATCTCCTCCATATCGATGACTCTCGTTAATTCGTGACTCCGACGTTCAAATTTTTTGGCAGTTGTGAATTTGTGACATTCTAGAGTTCCGAACTCCCGGATCTCCGAAGATAATAATAAATTAGGACCATTCAGACTAGCACAAGGTTCCCATACCTTAGTCATATGGTTCCTCCAAAAATCCTTGTGGGATACACACTTAACTCTTGGCTGGGAATTTGTTAAGGCTGTGGGAATGAGCCCTTGGTCACACAGGTAAAAGGTTTGAAGGGTACGATCCTCGGTTTCATTCTATAAGCGTTGTACCTCTTAATCTTGCAAATACTTCAAATGAGGTGCAGGAATAATCCTTATCCTTCTCCCACAATTTTAAAACTTAAAGAGTTCTTAATCCATGCACATCTTGCCAAGGTTTTGCGCACCTTCACACTATCTCTCCTAAGCTTAACTTACCTCTTTCTCAGGATATCCAAATGACTTGAAGTGTAAATATGCACATATGAAAATTGGGCCTATGGTTAGCAAAATCACAGTTCTTTTCCTTTAATTTGAGCCACTACATGAGGCGCTAGTACTTACATATACAAATCATATTTGACCATATAGGTCCTTAATTGCTTAAATACATGACCAGGAAAAATGAAGAGAAAAACAATCAATTCATCAAACAAACATGAACATACTTGAAACATTCAAGGGATATTCAAACTTATTTTATTGTCACAGTTCAGTTCTGAAGGGTATGACAATACTTATCTATTACAAAATGCAACCAACTAACTAACTGTGGGTGTCTACCTTTCCACAACTGTAGTCTTAGAGGCATTCAATCTTAGCATTCTGTCCACCCCCATGCCAAGCCATGATATCACTAGGGAAATTTCTGCCATTACTCAAAGATCCTTTCTTTATCATTCTCTCAACAAGGTTTATTAGATGCTGCCTCAGCATTAAGCTCACGATATTTCATTCAGGTTAGGTCTTCTGCAAGTTATTAGGGATCCATTTCCTCCATTTCTCTTGTAACCAAAACTATTTATACTATACTTCTTCCTCTTAGTTTGGAGAACTTCACGTGTTCCTCTTGGTCACACATTCCCTGCCTAATGTATCTCTCTCTTATCTTCTATCCTACGCATGTATATGCTTCAGAAATTTCTCCTCCTTAGGAAGGTTCTGGACTTGTCTGGTTCCTTCTGTTAAAAGGAAACTCATGTCAGTCTGGATCTGTAGGAAAAATGCTTCCCTCTGTGGTATGTTGTCCTGACAGTTTTTTGTCTCCTCATCCAAACCCTCCATGCTTCCATTTAAGGGGGTAGTTGATTTTTCAACCACCAATCCTTCTTTCATTAAAAAAATTCTCCTTGGGATCAAGATGAGGCTTATTTATTTCTAGCAAAGAGAATTTGGGTCATTTTGACATAATTAACCCTCTACGGTTCCCTCACTCTTTTCCTCTAGTGATATCATGGACAATACTTAAAGGATTCACCCCCACAGTCAGACATTGGAAATATATACAATAATACATTTACATTGTTCACATGCCATAGCATGGTAATCACAATTAATGATTAATTACAGGCTGGGGGAAACATGGGTGTTACACAATCCAAAATTATTTGAAGGATATGATATATCATTGGATGAATTATCAACCAATGAAAGAAATTACTTATTGTGGAATGTAGCATCGGGTAAAATAAGTCACATGGTAAGACCTTAGAACCATGGTGATTGAAGCCTTCTACAAATACAATCTCTCTTTCTAATAAAGGATGTCAACTTGTTCAATCATTGGACATATCATAAGATCAAATTTCAAGGGATCTTAGTCTAAGAGTTAAAAATTTGATTGAGCATGGACTAAGTGATATACCAACTAGTATCAATAATTCATTAACTTTAGTGTCCCAATTGACTAAAACAGATCCATCACCCTTACCAATAGTTCATGTGGTTGATGTGATATATATTTACTACTCTACTCTCCATTTCTTTAATGGAGTTTGGAAAAATGATCCCCTAGATGTGGTAATGGTTTATTTGAGTTTGTATATAGTATTAGGTCAATGTGTTTGGATACATTGTGTTCTGCAAGCTTCAAACATGTTGGTGAATTGAGATTGGGCATTTTCCTTTTTGATTATGTCCATGCTCTTCTAAGGCTAGGTAGGGTATCCCTTGTTTGTATGTGCACCCATGGACTTGTACAAGATACTCTAGGAACATATAAAGGAGACACTTGGAAGAAATATATGATCTTGAGGAGGAAGGACAACTAACCTTGAGAAGCACTCCAAGAATAACGTGACACGTGGCATAAAAAACCTTCACACCTAGTCAAAGAAGTCTGTGCACTAGTCATCATGTTATCAATTTTGTGATTCTTATAAATATGTCTTGCTTGAACAAAAAAATCAAATGAAATATGGAATATATTGTAGTGCCACTCCAATTGGGGCTACCCTTCATCTTTAGTCTACTAACCTCTTATTCTTGTGGATTCCTCTAGATTTTCACGTAGTCATTCTATATAACATTGTCATCATTTCTGAAATGATTACCATCATTGTTATACTAACATAAGTATAATTCTATAATTTCTTATATTAGT
>JASDQU010102329.1:66108-89812 GCA_032191745.1 Picea mariana | reverse complement strand
TTGTTTATTTGGAAACTTTAGCAACATGCAATGTATATTTCCAAAACATGTATCAGTAGTAGAAGGTTTCATTCCTCTCTTCACTAGAGGTTTAACTAAGCCTCTTAGGAATGGGTAAGATTGGGTGTTACCCCTTAAATTCCTCTAATAATATTTTATATGACTCGTGCATGAGCCCAAGCAGGCCAAGTGTTGTTGTCATGCTTTGATACCAATTTGTAATACACCTGACCCCTAAGTATTCTTTCTAGGGAAGGGGCATCATAATTTCACTTACTTTCATCATCTCAAATCTTCTCTCTAAGTTATTCATCTTTTTCTACTCACCTGTAGCTTTCTAATGACTGTTGTCGGGATCTAAAATGACCTATGGTTCGCAATATATATCCTCCTGAAGTTCTTTGAGCATTATTAGTTTAGGGTCACGTGGAATCCACATGGATCCCACTCATTCATACCCTCCTCAAGCTCCTACATCCACAGTGGTAGTCCATCCACTATCCAATCCAACATCAAGTTTTTATCTTCATCTGACACATAAGCTATAGGGGATTTCAGCCTTCTACACTTCGGATTTGAACACCCCTTTTCCTTTCTGCATGCGAATCCTCCAAAGTCTCGAATTCCTGGACTTACGAAACGCTGCCACATAGCTCCGACCTTTGCCCCTTTTGGAGAATAATTTCTAATGTCTCAATTCTCTCGGAGTTCCGAACTCCCAAAACGCTACCATGTATCTCCGACCTTCATCCCTTTCAACTTATCCTTGACACCACACTCCAAACCTCTGGAGTCCTGAAGTCCCAGAGTCCCGAAGGACCCACTCTCGCACATGGATTCATACTAGATATGAGGGAAAATATAGGTGGGTCCCTCATGCTCCTCCCACCAGATGAACCAAGCAGTGAGTGGCAGGTTTGATATGTAGATG
The DNA here is from genome assembly GCA_032191745.1 of Picea mariana. Lineage (NCBI taxonomy): Eukaryota > Viridiplantae > Streptophyta > Pinopsida > Pinales > Pinaceae > Picea > Picea mariana. The sequence continues at coordinate 88,881 of JASDQU010102329.1, read as the reverse complement.
AGGTAGTGGTGACACATGGCCCCTTCAGAGGGTGACATGTGTCATGTGTTAATGGGCACATAGGGTTTGAAATACATGCAAATCCAAGCAACATGTGGCACATCAAACGTGGGTGGATGTCAGCATGCCACATCACCTCATAATGAGAGCCTTCTAAACCATTTGATCTCACGGCCAATATGCGTCCACGTATACCTTGAGATCTACGACCTTTGTTTCTTCACAAATTCAACGTTTCGGGGTTTCATGGTGTAATCCTCTCTTTACTCCCGGAGTAGGTCAAAGACGAATTGACTATGGAGTAGATCCACTAGTTAGGAGGGGTCTAGAATCTCCTCCATATCGATGAATCTAGCTAATTCGTGACTCTGGCATTCAATTTTTTTGGCAGTTGTGAATTTGTGACATTCTAGAGTTCTGAACTCCTGGATCTCTGAAGATAATAATAAATTAGGACCATTCAGACTAGCGCAAGGTTCCCATACCTTAGTCATATGGTTCCTCCAAAAATCCTTGTGGGATAGACACTTAACTCTTGGTTGGGAATTTGTTAAGGCTGTGGAAATGAGCCCTTGGTCACATAGGTGAAAGGTTTGAAGGGTACGACCCTCGGTTTCATTCTACAAGTGTTGTACCTCTTAATCTTGCAAATACTTCAAATGAGGTGTAGGAATAATCCTTATGCTTCTCCCAGAATTTTAGAACTTAAAGAGTTCTTAATCTATGCACATCTTGCCAAGGTTCTGCGCACCTTCACACTACCTCTCATGAGCTTAACATACCTCTTTCTCAGGATAACCAAATGACTTGAAGTGTAAATATGCACATATGAAAATTGGGCCTATGGTTAGCAAACTCACAATTCTTTTCCTTTAATTCGAGCCACTACATGAGGCGCTAGTACTTACATATACAAATCATATTTGACCATATAGGTTCTTAATTGCTTAAATACACGACCAGGAAAAATGAAGAGAAAAACAATCAATTCATCAAACAAACATGCACATCCTTGAAACATTCAAGGGATATTCAAACTTATTTTATTGTCATAGTTCGGTTCTATAGGGTATGCCAATACTTATCTATTACAAAAATGCAACCAACTAATTAACTGTGGGTGTCTACCTTTCCACAACCGTAGGCTCAGAGGCATTCAATCTTAGCACTCTGTCCACCCCCATGCAAAGCCATGATATCACTAGGGAAATTTCTTCCATTACTCAAAGATCCTTTCTTTATCATTCCCTCAACAAGGTTTATCAGATGCTCCCTCGGCATCAAGCTCATGATCTTTCGTTAAGGTTAGGTCTTCTACAAGTTATTAGGGATCCATTTCCTCCATTTTTCTTGTAACCAAAACTATTTATACTATACTTATTCCTCTTAGTTTGGAGAACTTCACGTGTTCCTCTTGGTCACGCATTCCCTGCCTAATGCATCTCTCTCTTATCTGCTATCCTACGTGCGTATATGCTTCAGAACTTTCTCCTCCTTAGGAAGGTTCTGGACTTGTCTGGTTCCTTCTATTAAAAGGAAACTCACGTCAGTCTAGATCTGCAGGAAAAATGCTTCCCTTTGTTGTACGTTGGCCTGACATTTTTTGTCTCCTCATCCAAATCCTCAATGCTTCCATTTAAGGGGGTAGTTGATTTTTCAACCACCAGTCCTTCTTTCATTAAAAAAATTCTCCTTGGGATCAAGACGAGGCTTCTTTATTTCTAGCAAAGAGAATTTGGGTCATTTTGACATAGTTAACCCTCTACAGTTCCCTTGCTCTTTTCCTCTAGTGATATCATGGCCAATACTTAAAGGATTCACCCCCATAGTCAGACATTGGAAATATAAACAATAATACATTTACACTGTTCACATGCCATAACATGGTAATCACAATTAATGATTAATTACAGGCTGGGGGAAACATGGGTGTTACACAATCCAAAAATATTTGAAGGATATGATATATCATTGGATGAATTATCAACCAATGAAAGAAATTACTTATTGTGGAATGTAACATCGGGTAAAATAAGTCACATGGTAAGACCTTAGAACCATGGTGATTGAAGCCTTCTACAAATACAATCTCCCTTTGCAACTTGTTCAATCATTGGACATATCATAAGATCAAATTTCAAGGGATCTTAGTCTAAGACTTTAAAATTTGATTGAGAATGGACTAAGTGATATACCAACTAGTATCAATAATTCATTACCTTTAGTGTCCCAATTGACTAAAACAGATCCATCACCCTTACCAATCGTTCATGTGGTTGATGTGATATATATTTACAACTCTACTCTCCATTTATTTAATGGAGTTTGGAAAAATGATCCCCTAGATGTGGTAATTGTTTATTTGAGTTTGTCTATAGTATTAGGTCAAGCATATTTGTCAATGTGTTTGGATACATTGTGTTTTGCAAGCTTCAAACATGTTGGTGAATTGAGATTGGGGATTTTCCTTTTTGATTATGTGCATGCTCTTTTAAGGCTAGGTAGGGTATCCCTTGTATGTATGTGCACCCATGGACTTGTACAGGATACTCTAGGAATATATAAAGGAGACACTTGGAAGAAATATATGATCTTGAGGAGGAAGGACAACTAACCTTGAGAAGCGCTCCAAGAAGAATGTGACACGTGGCATAAAAAACCTTCACACCTAGTCAAAGAAGTCTATGCACTAGTCATCCTGTTATCAATTTTGTGATTCTTATAAATCTGTCTTACTTGAACAAAAAAATCAATTGAAGTATGGAATATATTGTAGTGCCACTCCAATTGGGGCTACCCTTCATCTTTAGTCTACTAGCCTCTTATTCTTGTGGACTCCTCTAGATTTTCACGTAGTCATTCTATATAACATTGTCATCATTTCTGAAATGATTACCATCATTGTTATACTAACATAAGTATAATTCTATAATTTCTTATATTATTTTGTTCTAGGGGGATTTCTGGGATAAAAATATCATTTATGTATACTAAGTTTCCCTCTATTTTATATTTTTGATGGTTATGTTCTATTTTGTGCAGAAATTTGAAGGATAATTTGAAGGAAAGTTCCATACTTGAAACATTTTTGTAAGATCATGGTATCATTAATTTGAAAAATAGAATTTCCCTACATCTATATTAAATCTCGAAAAATACTAGAGAAATTTGATTGCAGAGATGTAATGAAGAAAACTACCCCAACATTTCATGATCTAACAAGGATCAAAACAATGAAAAAATGTTCTAGGGGTTTCTACCTTCATATTCATTTCCTATACCATTCAATTATTCTATATTACTACAACCATTTATTTTTCTTAGGCTAACGTTTCACAAAATCACTGTGAGCCTCCACTCTATAGCCTTATCAATCCTATCTTTAGGTAATATCCCCTTGAGTTCGATAAGATCCAACCAAAAGTATGAGGAAGAGCTACTATGGTAATAATGGATAGCCTTTCTGAGTGCACAAAACTAGCACCTTGATGCTTAGAGCTTTACATCATTTGAGAGCTAGATTTTTTGTAACAAACTCTAAGAAGAAAAATAACTATAAGTAGATTCAATTCCCCTAGTAGTTGTAAGCTAGATGCCAATTGAATCACTAATAAGAGAGATCAAGTGCACAATGTAGATCGCTTGAATTTATCAAGAAAGTATATGCATGCAAAACACTGGGAAATGACTTCCTAGAGAACATTGGATCTTAGGGAAATACACAATTTGTTCCACTTAGATTTGTTGTCCAAGTAAAACAAAGATACAAGATTTGTTCCAACACCAAAACAAGTCCGCAACTCATCCTCATATGTAACCCACTTAAGTGAGGTTCAAAATTCTAGTATAGAAATAGAGTTGATACTTAAAACCAATTATTCTTAGTGAGGAGCCTTGAGATCCCTATATTAGATGTAAAAAAGAAGAATCTTGTGAAGATGTGGAGTCATACTGTGTTCATTGCATTTATTGCAAGAAGTCTGGTCACTTTCTGTTTTGATGTAATGTGTGTAAACTGTATACATTTAGTGTATATTATGCATGTAATAAATGAAATTTTGTATTGAATGGGACAATGAGATTCCTGAGTTGTGAATTCCAATTTAGTAAGTGTCACAAAGAACCAAATTCGAATGGATATTTTGCTATTTCAAAGTCTCAAGAAGCTCCATTAAGGATTGAGAAAGAATTGGAGTGTGATATGAATTTGTACCCAAATGTAGAGGAGTTGAATATTTATTACTTAAAGAGGTAGGAAGAAGGATAACTTGAGTAATCTTTGACACATTTTTCCACTGGTGTTATGTTTGGACAAAGTTTAAATGCAAATCTGAAGGGCTAGTTAGTGTGTTAAATCTTGATTTGAACATAACCAAAGCTAAAAAGGGGTTTGATATTAATCAAGGTGGTATCAAAGATGGAATTTGAGCCCAATACACATCATAATGAGAATGTTGTAACAATTATGAGGGCAATTTACCAATGTGACAAGTAATTAATTCAGTTGCAATCGTCCAATTATAAATACCTAGTAGCCATGGGGAGGAGGCATACAATGGATCATCCCATAATCCATTCTGACAGGAAATTTGATTAGATTTACACTTTAACTAATCAATAGAGGATACTATCAAGTCTTATGAAATGATATAGATATGATATGGATTTCCTTATTTCTTGTATCCTGGAACTATTGAACATCTCCCATTCTGTCATATTAGTATATCTCATGCTAATCCTGTAACACTCTTAAGTGAGGTCCATAATTTCTAGTTCAGATAAATTTAGTAGAAACATTTATTTATATTTTTTGAGAGTCTTAAATAAACCCTCAAGAAACTCCAAGTTGGAATATGGTGACTATGAAATTGATCATCACATTAATCGAAATCATTTACAGTTTTTGCGTTTTTGCATATGAATATGTTGAACACTATGTGAATGTTATGAATGCAAAATCATTGAACACACACAGATACACACTGGATTGAAGGATATTTAAATAATTGAGGGTGTCTTCAAGATTACCCGATGTTAGCTTCATATTGTAGAGAAAAGAATCATATAGCATACCAAGGGAAGTACTTAAATTGATATAATAAAACAATGTTTCTTCTCTACATTGTCTACAACGTGATAACTAGTATGCTCACAAATTTGATGATGTCCCACTTTTAAAAATTGCTTGATATATAATCACTCTATATTGAAGTTTCATGTGATAAAGAAAATCCTGAACTTTTTTCTACTCCAATACACTGACACTCTACAGGCATATCAACTGTTGCACTAGTCCTCAACTTTAGATATACCAAACCATTTTCAATCTACAATTCCAATTTAAGTTCCTCACAACACATTGCATATCATTACTTTGGAAATGAAAACTGAACAAATCAATGTGGGGGTGAGGTGTAACTCATAAAAAGTGTAATTATAAGTTGTTAAGATAAAAATCAAGTATTTTTGTGACATAATTATATTTAAAAACACATAAGTGAAGACTAAAAGAGGGGTTGGCCTAGTGGTTTCAAATTTCTAGTTTGTAGTTTTTTGGGATCATTATATCAATTCAAATAGACTCATATAACTCTCACTGCACATTTTTTGGCCACATTTAGGGAAATACACCGTCAAAGAAACTAGGGCCTCAATCTCCTAGAGTCCTAGGATTTGCTCATCATTATTGCATTTTCAAGTTCTATATCAATTTAAGAGTCAAAACCCAACACAAAGTAGGTTAGTAATCCAATGAACTAGAAAATTGACTAGGTCAAGCAAAATTGAGCTAGACTCTCTCATTCTAAATGGAATCCTTGACTCTAATAATTCAGGTGATAAAGAGAAGGAGATTTGTACTATCCAACAGTAACAAAGATATTAAAATAAACTAAATATTAAAATAAACTAAATTGCAGTGAAACAAGATCATAATTAGGAAGTGTATGAAAATATTTACTATTTTTAATAAGAGGAAATATCATAAATAAACATCCATTTTAAAATACCTTAATCATTACTAATTCTTGTGGATAGTAAACAAAATTAAAATCTAAAATAAAGCAAGTTTAAATGCATGATATGCCACATTTCAATGAATTTAATACATGCCTTAATTTCTCAAGGCACCTGCAGAATCCATTGAATGGTGCACCTACAAGGAATGGAATTAGGCACAAGTTACAACTACCATCATGTAGGAACTAATGTCCAAATCCCTTAACCACCTTAATGAACTGAAAAACTAGACAGCTAAAAATCACCAATGCTAATAATAGCTATATTCAAATTAGCAATGAGCTCAGCCTCCAAGATGTAATAATTCATTAAAAACGTCAATAAATAGATCCATGAATGATGAAGGGGAAATCCATGCTAGCAATAACTCCACATGCTAGACCCCAAATGAAGGGGATGATACCCTAAACAAGAAATAAAATGTGTGAATATGCATCAAACAATGTACTATGTGTGGATATGCATCAAACAATGTGTTGTGCAATATGAAAAAAGTGCATTGGTTAGATAGACATGATACACTAGTAATAAGAAGGAAGTTCCAAGATATTAGTGGTAGCCAGAGTGCCAACTATGCTACAAATGTTAATTATTTGAGTGTTGTGAGACTATTGCATGCACGTGAATGTTTTATCTTTACAATTTAATATACCCATGCATTTGAATGGAGGCTAAGTTGCTTGTAAGGAGGATGTATTGTGTTCATTACAATGTGAAATGTGTATTGTAGACTTAGTGAGATTGGAAACTTAGTGACATACACATTTTAGGAATAATATGGAAATGGAAATATAAGAGAATGTTTTTTCAAAAAGTGTGAAGAAAAGTTGTTATGACACCAACATCAACATGGACACCATCCGGACACCATCAAGCTTGAGGTAAAAGAGAATCTCAATATATCAAAATCTAAAGATGCAAAAGCTCCAACTTCACCTCCAATGAAGAAGAACACAATCTCTCTCTTGATTATAAAATCTCTTTAAGGTACAATCTCTATATTTAGGTCTGAATGGATTTATAAAGGAAACAAAAAATTCACATATTATATTGGCATTATGTATATATTATTTAATTCATCACCCTTTATGCTATTTTTTACATTCTAGTAGGTAACTTCTCTAGAAGCCATGAATAAAAAAAGAGTTTTGTGATGAAAGTTGCAATTATGTCCCTAATTTGAAAGATTGATTTTCTTGACAGTGTACTTACAATTTTAAAGAACTTTATATGTACATTAAAACCTTGACTTTACAAATGAAATTATGTACACTCAACAAACTTCGCAAAGAACCTTCAATTGGATTGGACCAATATTTACATTCACGTTTTTGCAATGTTTCAAGAGCAACCAAGAAACATAAAGTAGTTATGTTGTGCTTGAACCATCTTGATCAACGCTTCACTTATCAATGTTTGGTTTAGCACCTTTGGGTGCATCTCCACTCTCCCTCTAAAATTTGGTTTTTAATAATCCTTCTCTAGATAGGTCACCGCTAGAGCAGGGAGAAGTAGAGGTCAAATCAGTTGATACCATCCCTAAATTTATATAATCATCTCCATCTCCACCAACATAGCCTTGTTTTTATTTTTATTTTGAAGACTTATTTTTCACAAACGACTTATTTTTCACAAACACCGAGTATTTAGACATAAATATAAATTCTTGATTTGATGAAAAAAAACAATTTGTTGTCTATTTTCTCTCTCTTGTATTAAGACCTATTAAGTTTCAAGAAAGTTTCTTTTAACCTATTATTTTCTTAAAACTTTGTGATTAATAAATTCATGACTTTGATCCTGGTCTCCAAAACTACTTGTTCAGTATAATGGATCTTCTATTTAAGATACGATTTAGGTAATTTAATAAATTCCTTTGGATTTGGCCCCATATTCTAAGGTGATAATTCTTGCACATGGAATCATTAATATTTTAAATTTTTCATTTTCAAAAGAATTTTGGAAAAGAATATTAATTTAAAAAAATCCTCGTATTGAAAATGAATATATGTATAGGTTTAAAATACAAAAAAAACCTAGAGAAGCAACGTGAGTTTACTGTCCATATAGCCAATCTAACCATCCCCATTTTCTATAGCATGGACAACCCTTTTCAATTCCCCATTCCCTTGATTTATTTTATCTATCTAATAAAAAAGATGGAACTACAATTTACTTTTTATAGACATATAATTATCATATGAGATGTATGAACGAGTGTATGTGAGAGAGAGAGAGAGAGAGAGAGAGAGAGAGAACTTATATATTTTTCTCTACCTCTATCTTAGCATGTTCGATGTTTTCTGAGCCAGCCATGTCCACAAGCAACAAACTCACTCCAACCAATGGCACATCCACTATAATATGCAATTTAAATTCCATTAGCAAGGAGATTGGCCTCTGTGGTTAACAAAGAAAATTAGAATATCCAAGAACACCATGAATGAAAAAAAATGATTATGCAATTAGAATAGAACTTAATATACCCTTGTTACAAAAATGTAAAAAAGAAAATACGAATATGCAAAAATTATAGCACAACCTAGGCTATGATCCCAATACACAAGTAAAACTTATAAAAAATATTTGACATGTATACTTGCAAATATAAAATCTAATTAGGAGCACTTTTACACTACAATATAAAATATATTGACAAGTAATTATAAAATTTAAGTAACCAAACAATAAGATAGTTATAAGGAAAAAACATTAAAATAGAGTGAGCTACCATGCAATGGATGCAATATCTCCTCTCATTGCAATTGGTACTCTTCACAATATTCTTTTTCTCCACCATTTGTATTTCCCAAACAATGTTTTTTGCTTTCTTCCCACTTACTAAAAATGCATTTTTAACCTTTCAACCCCACACCTCCAATCTCACCTGCAATGCAACCACAAGCAATCTCACCCCAATCTAAGAAGATACATTACAAAAAAATAACAATAATGATAGTACACTAATAAATCTAGGGATTCAATGGATATGAAGACCACACTATGCTAGTTTCTTTGAAGTCAAACACTTTACTTTGTAGTGATATGTGGCAACATATAATTTCATTGAAATAACACCATTTTAGAACTATGAATTTAAGTTTGATATTAGGCTCCTCTCCACATGTTTTGAGAAACGTATACTAGGTAGCACCTAAACATAAGTTTTTTTTTCTCTAATTATAGTAATATTCATAGATAACAACCTCATATTGCAACAACTACTTGAAACATACAATTGTACCGAATCATAAACTTGGTAATTTAAATCATAAAGAATACACCAACAAAATTGAATGAGGATGCTAATTATCTTCATGGCCTTCATAATCCAATTTCTTATCAGGAAAAGTAGGGTAAATTTTGCATTGGATACACCATTTTTTGAAATAATACAAATGACATAATTTAAACCAAAAAAATGAAAACTAGAGCTCAGGTAAGACTAGGAGCAACTCTTCTAATGACATTATAGAACCTTACCTTATCAGATAAGCACATGACATAGTCATATATGACATCATTAAATCATGAATCTAATAACAAAGATCCTATATCACAGAGAAAAATGGTTGCATGAAGAGAAACTAGGTTCTCTACACACTGGGTCAAGGTGGGGGGATCCATCAACAATTTGTGTGTCAGTTCCTTGAATCTAGATAGTGCATCGGGTGTATTCAATATAGATGCTATCAAAAACCCATCCAAACAAGGATTTGACATGAACCTCAATGGTGATGGCGTGTGAGGGGATCCATCAACACTTTGTCTCTGTTCCTTGAAATTTAGACAATGTGTTGGTTGCATTGAATATGGACATTAGAACAACCTATTTAAAATAGGGCTTGACATGTACCACGAGGTTGCAAATCTTGATATTGCACATCTCAAATTCACACAAATGTGTACATCGAATCATGGGGTGGGTTGGAATTCAAGATATGTAACATCTAGCTTCACAACTTGATCCATATTATTTTGAGAACGACATGAAGACAAAAATATAACCGATATATAACAAGGAAAAACACAGAGATAATGTGGAGAACACATAGATATAGTGAAAACCAAATTCTATTAATGAACAAGAGAGAAAACATTGTAGAACACAAACTGACAGAATGGGGTAGCCTATCTCTAAAAATAAAGAAATGTTGGCTACTCTTCATTCGCAAAAAGATTTACATCACACTCCATTGCATTCTTAAAAGGAATCCTTCACCTTAATTATATATGAGTGAGAGGAGAACAATTCCCATTATGCATGTGGGATAAATTATACTAAGTTTATAAAATTCCATAGGCATGTAAAACACTAGGACTTTTCGAGCGATCACCTATCCTAGTTCTACTCTAGCCTAAGCGCTTAACTGCAGAGTTCTAATGGGATTTGGTGCATTAATGCTATGTTGTAGGCATGCACATAAGACCACTAGGAAATCATTACATGATGTCTGTAATTAACAAATGAATATGACATTACATTCCATTCCCTATAAAAAGGGTAAATATCATGGTTTATCAAAACCACAAGCTCAAAATGGTGATTCAGTGGAAAAGGTGGATGGCCACCGAGATCCATATGGATCATTCCTTCCCCCTTAGGAATCAATGGTTCCCACTGCGTCAAGTTCCCTTGGGATACATGGAGACTTATGCTAAATCTGAAGCTTGGTGTACTGCTTTCCTTGCTAAAGAAGTTGTCCTGCTTAGCTTGTTGAAGGTTGTCATGAACCTATTGCTGGAGGGGTTGGATCCATTCAACAAATCTAGTTGCATGATATACCTCAGTGTGGGAGGACTCTATCAGTGAAGATGCAACATGAAGAATATGAAGGTTTATGTTATAACCTTTCTTGATTGGGTAGTATGGAGGCACCCCTGTAGGTGCAACAAGAAAATCTTGGTACTCTTCTACAATATTGTCGATCTTCCTCTATTGGATAGAAAGGTCTTGTGTTGAGGCTGCAGTGTCCTTCTGCTCACCTTCTGATCGGATTGTGAAGAGAATAAACTTTGCAGTATGAGAGATTACTTTGTGGAATTGTTTTTATGGGACAATAGTCGGAACTACCTCTGATATCCTATATAGCTGATCCATCAGAGTAACATTGACGCTACGGGGTCGAGACTCATAAATAGCATGACACCTCCACATATATGGATGGCTTAATAGAACATCAAAGACTTCCATTGGGGACACATAACACAATACCTCATCCTGGAAGGGCTTGATTCCGTAGGACAAGTGACACTGTTGGCTGACATGAAGATATTGACCATGGAAAAGACACCCAATGTTGTATGGCTACAGGTGTGGTGTTGTTGGCAAATCCAGTTGCTTTATAACCTCTACTGAGATGATGTTCTTTTGGCTTCCACTATCAAAAATAAAATGCACTTGGGTCCCCTTCACCCACATATGTGAATGGAAGAGTCACTCCCCCTCCTCAAGATCCTCTTCTAGTTTGATTGTTGTAGTTGTGACAGTAGCAGTCGATTCTACTTCAATGATATGTTTCCTTTTATTATTTTCTAAATCAGGATCCAAGTTGGGGTTCAGCTCTTTTTCTTTTAGCTATACCACCAATGACTGTATTGAGTGACATTCATTAGTGTTGTGCCAAGGGTTATTTTGGAACGCACACCAATTTCTAGTGTCTTTCTTAGACTTCCCATTACCTTTCTTTTCCTACATCTGGGACTAGCTCTCTTGAGGTTGGCCTTCCTTGATTTGTCCTTCATTATGTGAGTTAGAGTTTCCTTTTCCATTCTTCTCCCACTTACTCAGCTACTTGAATTTCTACTAAATTTTGACTGCATATCAATAATCATCTCCCAATGAGGAGATGTCCAATAAATCCATATCTATTTGGATGGACCTGTGTATACCACTATGGTATTTCAAAAACAGGTGTCGCTCGAAGTATTTTATACCCAACTTTGACCACAAGGTATGAAAGATGTTGGTGTACTTCGATGCCTTCTGGTCTTTTTTCTGATGTAGAGTTTTCCATATCATGTATTGGTCATCATAGTTTTCAACAGGGTAGAACTCCTCCTTTAGGGCATCTACAAAGGCCACCCAAGTACGTTCTCTCCCAAATATTGTAGATTCATCCACGGTGTACCTCTCCCAGTAACCTTCCCACCAATATATGACATGGGCAAGGGATTTAAGGAGCACAAAGGTGATCTTTTCACTGTTGAAAATGTTTTGGACAAAGTAATAACCTTCTAGCATATTCAAGCATTTTTTTAAAGCATCTACATCTATCTGGCCTTCAAATAAGGGGATATAAAAATTTACTTGTACCTTGAAGGGTGTTTCACTTGCGAAATGGCTTCTTGTCGAAGATGCCTCAATTGCCGCCATCGGTAGTATTCGAAGGATCTGAGAAAAGTTTTACATCATGTCGTTCCTCTGTCGCATGAGGGATTCCTTGAGAAACATCTTGAAATGATCTCCTACTTTTCCACCTCTCTTTTATTCTTCCATGGGAGTTCTCTTGGGCTGGCAAGAGTGGTTGTCCTCAAGCAAAATTAGCTCTAGACCTAACTCTCTATACCCTAATCTCGTCAGAGACCTACTCTACGAAACGATAAGGAGCAACTTGCTCTGATACCACTGATCCAAATTATTTTGAGAACAACATGAAGAAAAAAATATAACCGATATATAACAAGGAAATACATAGATATAATGTGGAGAACGCAAAAATACAGTAAAAACCAACTTCTATTAATGAACAAGAGAGAAAAACACTGTAGAACACAAACTGGAAGAATGGGGTAGCCTATCTCTGAAAAGAAAGAGATGTTGGTTATGCTTCATTCACAACAAGATTTACATCACACTCCATTGCATGCTTAAAGGGAATCCTTCATCTCAATTATATATGAGAGAGTGAGAGGAGAAAATTCCCATGATGCATGTGGGATAAATTAGACTAAATTTATAAAATCAAATAAGCATGCAAAACACTAGGACTTCTCGGGTGGTCACATATCCCAGTATTAATCTAGCATAAGCGTGCTTAACTATGGAGTTATAATGGGATCCAATGCATTAAAGCTATGTTGTAGGAATGTACATAAGACCACTAGGAAATCATTACATGATGTCTATAATTAACAAATGAAGATGACATTACATTTCATTCCCCATTAAAATTAGGGTAAATATCATGGTTTATCAAAACCACAACCTCAAAATGGTGATTCAGTGGAAAAGGTGGATAGCCATCGAGATTCGTATGGATTGTTCCTCCCCCCTTAGGAATCAATGATCCCAATTGCATCAATTTCCCTTGGGATATAGGGAGACTTATGCTAAATCTAAAGCTTGGTGCACTGCTTGAATTGCTAAAGAAGTTGTCATGCTTATCTTGTTGAAGGTTTTCATGAAATTGTTGTTGGAGGGGTTGGATCCGTTCAACCAATATAGATGCATTATCTACCTGAGTGTGGGAGGACTCTGTCAATGAAGATGAAGCATGAAGAGTATGAAGGGTTATGTTATAACCTTTCTTGACTGGACAACGTGAGGCACCCTCGTAGGTGCAACAAGAACATCTTGGTACTCTTCTACAATATTGTCAATCTATTTCTGCTGGATAGAAAGGTATTGGGATGAGGCTACAATGGTTCTAGTGTCCTTCTGTTCACCTTTTGATCAGATTGTGAAGAGGCTAAAATTTGTAGTATGAGATATTACTTTGTGGCATTTTTTTGGTGGGACGATAGTCGGAACTACCTCTGGTATCCTATATAGCTAGCCCACTAGAGTAACAATGACACTACAAGGTTGAGACTCATAAATAGAACGAGACCTCCACATATATGGATGGCCTAATAGAACATCACATAATTCTAGTGGGGAAAAATCACACAATACCTCATCCTTGAAGGGATTGATTCCGTAGGACATGCGACACTGTTGGCTGACACAAAGATCTTGACCCTAGCAAAGCCAATCGATGTTGTATGGCTGCGGGTGTGGTGTTGTTGGAAAATCCAATTGCTTGACAACCTCTACTAAGATGATGTTCTCTTAGCTTCTGCTATCAAAAATAAAATCCAGTGGGGTCCCCTTCACCCACATCTATGAATGGAAGAGTCACTCCCCCTCCTCATGATCCTCTTTTCATTGGATTGTTGCAGTTGCGACAATACCAATGGGTTATGCATCAATGATCTGTCTCCTTTTATTATTTTCTAAATCAAGATCCAAGTTGGGGTTCGACTCTTTTTCTTTGAGCTCAGCCACCAATGACTGTATTGAGCGACATTCATCAATGTTGTGCCAAGGGTTGTTGTGGAACTCACACCTCTTTTTGGCGTCTTTCTTAGACTTCCCATTACCCTTCTCTTCCCGCATCTGGGACTATATCTCTTGAGGTTGGCCTTCCTTGCTCTATCCTTCATTATGTGAGTTAGAGTTTCCTTTTCCATGCTTCTCCCACTTACTTTGCTGCTTGAATTTCTTCTCAATTTTGTCTGCATATCAAAAGCATCTCCCAGTGAGGACATGTCCAAGAAATCCATATCTATTTGTATGTAAATGTGTGGACCACTACAATATTTCAAAACTAGGTGTCTGATCTAGGTGGATATCGGTGGCCACCCACCTTTTCCAGCTCGCTCAAAACAGTTTTCTAGCAATTTTGACAGTTTTTCGGGTCTTGAACTTTCGGAGCTGTTTTGAGGCCCTAAACGACATTTTTTGCGCCTCAAACTCCGATGAATATTAGTTTGCGCCAAAACATGACATTCCCAGCCAAAATTTGTATTCCTCAAATAGACCTTTGTAACTATTTATCATATGCATCAAACAGAGATCATATGCAAAAGTTATGACCCCAGAAAGTTGATGTACTGACTTCCCAAACGAGGCCCACATGACTTTTGGTGCTTCATCTCGTAGGGTTAGGTTTTTGGATGTCTAGAGTTTTTGAAATTCATGTTTATTGTAAAAATTCCTTAAGAGCCTCATTGTAATCATCTTCTTGTGAATGTGAGTAGTCGTCACATCTCTTCTCAGAGATAAGCTACCACCATTCTAGTGAGTCTTTCACTCTGTATTTTTACAGTCTCTGTACATTTATTTCATTAATAGAAATCATGTATTACTGTATCTTTGTGTTTATGGTTGCATCTATGATATGTTTTTGTCATATTATTGGATATCTATGATATCTCTATGCATTTATTTATTATATCTCTACTCTCATTTCGTGCCAAAAATAATCCAGATTAGTGATATTAGAGTAGGTTGCTCTTGATCATTTTTCAGTCCATGTCCTCGACGAGGTCCGAGTATAGAAAGTTGGGTCTCGAGCTTGTCTCTCTTGAAGACAATCGCTCTTGCATGCCCAAGAAACCCTCCATGGTGGAAGAAAAGAAAAATGATGGAGCAGACGATCCTATCAATTTGTTGCTTGAGAAAGCTCACATGCGATAGAGGGATGAAATGATGGATAATTTTTCCCACATCCTTCAACGCCTACCGATAGAAACAAGCGCATATTCATCAAACAACCACTTTGGAATCACCTCTCCTTTCAAGGTACATGTTAATTTTGATATTCCTATATTTGAAGGTCAAATAGATGCAGATGCCCTAGACAAATGGTTAAATCTGTTAGAAGGTTATTTCTCTGTTCTTATTTTTTTCGACAAGGAAAATATCACCTTTGCACTCCTTAAAGCTCTCCCCCATTTCAAACATTGGTGGGAAACTTATTGGGAGGAAAGTTCCATAGACGAGTCTCGAATATATAGGGTCGAGTCCACTTGGGACTTTTTTGTGGATGCATTAAAGGAACAATATTACCCTGTTGGTGACTACGAGGATCAGTACGTGAGATGGACCACACTGGGACAAGAGAGGGGCCATGAAGCTCTAGGGTTCACCAATATCTTCCACACCTTGCGTACCAAGATGGGTATCAAAGACTACAGATGATATTTGGTTCTAAAATACCATGGGAATCTACATAGATACATCCAAACTGAAATGGATTTTTTGGACACCTCATCACTCGATGCTTCTTATTGATATGTTGTTAAAATCGGGAAGAAATTTAAGCACCGGAACAAATGGGAGTTTGGGTCTTCAAATCTGCAATAACCAAAGTATGATAAAGATGAACCTAACAAATAGTCTCCCGAAAAACAATCCAAGCCACAGGAAAAGAAGGATCATAGGAAGACAAAGAAGGACACCGAAAAATGGTGCGATTTCCATAAAATACCCTGGCACAACACCAATTAATGTCACTCAAAATAGTAATTGGTGGTTGAGATCAAAGATAAGGAGCCGAACCCTGGTTCAAAATATGACTCTGAAAATACTGGTAAAAGACAGATCATTGACGTAGACCCCATTTCTATTATCACGACCGCAACAATTCAACTAGAAGAAGCAACAGATCCTGAAGAGGGGGGGTGCCTTTTTCATTCACAACTGTGGGTGAAGGGGACCCTGCTACATTTTATTGTTGATATCAAAATATAGAAGAACCTTATCTCACAAAAGGTCGTTAAAGAGTTGGGATTGTTGACAACACGACACCTATAACCATACAACATCAGGTGGCTTCGCCAGGGATGAGATCTCCATGTCAGCCAACAATGTCGATTGTCATACGACATCCAACCCTTCAAGGATGAGGTATTATGTGATGTTTCCCCACTAGATGTCTGTGATGTTCTCTTGGGCCAACCATATATGTGGAATCACCATGTTGTTTATGAGTGTCAACCCCGCAATGTCAATGTTTCTCTCGGGGGTCATGTCTACAGAATACCAGAGGTAGTTCTGACTATGGTTTCACCTAAACAGTGTTGCAAGGTAGTATCTCATACTATAAAATTCAGCTTCTTCACAATCTGTTCAAAAGGGGAACATAAGGAAACTGCAACCACTACAACCTCGCACCAAGCACCTTCTATCCAACAAAAGAAGATCGACAAGGTTGTAGCAAAGTGAAAAGATTTCTTCTGCACACAGTCCTCTCATGTAGCTCGACTTGTTGAACAGAATCTACCTCAACAAGTTTGTGACAACCTTCCACAAACTAAGCAACACAACATCTCCAACAAGGCAAGCAACTCAGCAAGATTCAGATTCAACAAAAAATTCCATCTCTCCCCCGGGAACCCAACGCAATGGAGACCATTTCTTCCTAAGGAGGGAGGATTGATCCAGGTGGATATCAGTGGCCACCCACCTTTTCCAACTCTCTCAAAGAAATTTTCTGGCAATTTTGGCAATTTACTATTTTTGGCAGTTTTTCGGGTCCTGAACTTCCAGAGCTGTTTTGAGGCCCTACACGACGTTTTTGGACATCAAAATCCAACGATTATTATTTTGTTCCAAACCATAATATTCGTTGACAACTGTTGTATTCCTCGGATATATATTCTTAACGATGTAAGATATGCATCAAATAGAGATTGTATGCAAAAGTTATGACCCCGGGAAGTTAATGTACTGACTTACCCAAATGAGGCCCACATGAATTTTGGCGCTTCATCTCCTAGGGTTAGGTTTTTGGATGTCTAGGGATTTTGACATTCCTTTTTATTGTAAAAATGCCTTGAGAGCCTCATTGTAATCATCTTCTTGCGAATGCGAGTAGTCGTCACATCTCTTCTCAGAGATAAGCTGCCACCATTCTAGCGAGTCTTTCACTCTTTATTTTTACAGTCTCTGTACATATCTTTCATTAATAGAAATCATGTATTACTGTATCTCTGTGTTTATGGTTGCATCTCTGAAATGTTTCTATTATATTATTGGATATCCATGATATCTCTGTGCATTCCTTTATTATATCTCTACTCTCATTTCATGCCAAAAATAATCCGGATCAGTGTCACTTTGAGTCTTTGATACCCAACTTTGAGAGAAAAGTATGAAATATGTTGGTGTACTCCGACATCATCTGGTCTATTTTCTTACGTAGAGTTGTCCATCTCATGTATTGTTCATCATAGTTTCTGACAGGGTAGAACTCCTCCTTTAGGGCATCTTCAAAGGCCACCCAAGTGGGTTCTCTCCCAAATAGTGTAGATTCATCCATGATGTACCTCTCCCAATAACCTTCCCACCAAGCTCTAACATGGGCAAGGGACTTAAGGAGTGCGAAGGTGATATTTTCACTGTCGAAATTTTTTTGGATAGAGTAATAACCTTCTAGCAAATTCAACCATTTTTCTAGAGCATCTACATCTATCTAGCCTTCAAATAAGGGGATATCAAAATTGACTTGTACCTTGAAGGGTGTAGCATTTGTGAAATGACTTCTTATTGAAGATGCCTCAACTTCCGCCATCGGTAGTATTTGAAGGATTTGCGAAAATTTATCCATCATCTCATTCCTCTATTGCACAAGGGCTTCCTCAAGCAACATCTTGAAAGGATATCCTACTTTTTCATCTCTCTTTTCTTCTACCATGGGAGGTTGCTTGGGCTGGCGAGAGTAGCTTTCCTCAAACGAAACTAGGTCAAGACCCAAATATCTATACCATAACTTCGTCGAGGACCTTCTTTGAGAAATGACAAGGAGCATCCTGCTATGATACTATTGATTCGAATTATTTTGAGAACGACATGAAGATAAAAATATAACCGATATATAACAAGGAAATACACAAAGATAATGCAGAGAACACATAAATATAGTGAAAACCAACTACTATTAATGAACAAGAGAGAAAAACATTGTAGAACACAAACTGGTAGAATGGGGTAGCCTATCTCTGAAAAGAAAGAGATTTTAGCTATTCTTAATTCACAACAAGCTTTACATCACACTACATTGCATGCTTAAAGGGAATCCTTCACCTTAATTATATATGAGAGAGTGAGAGGAGAACAATTCCCATGATGCATGTGGGATAAATTGGACTAAGTTTATAAAATGCCATAAGCATGTAAAACACTAGGACTTCCCGGACGATCACCCATCCCAGTACTACTCTAGTCTAAGCGCTCTTAACTTCGAAGTTCTAATGGGATCTAGTGCATTAATGCTATGTTGTATGCACGTACATAAGACCACTAGGAAATCATTACATGATGTCTGTAATTAAGAAATGAAGATGGAATTACATTGCATTCCCCATCAAAAGGGTAAATATCATGGTTTATCAAAACCACAAGCTCAAGATGGTGATTCAGTGGAAAAGGTGGATGGTCACCGAGATCCATCTGGATCACAACCTCAAAGTACAAATTGAACCCTAGTTTATATGGGGGTTTTCCAATTTCAGTTATAAAAATTATGGCATGACCTCTATTAATCAATAAATGAATCCTTTTACTACATAAATAAAAATATCTAAGAACCTAATCATACGCTTTATGGACTAGCAAAATTGGATGAATTGGCACTGATAAGATCGTAGACTTCTTCTTTGTAAATCTATTTAACCCTAACATTCAAAATATCATCCTCGTCTCTTTTTATGATATGGTGTAGAAAACGGTAAGCAATTTCAATATCCTTGGCAGTACCAAACATGGTATAACTCATACTAAACCCCATTTCTTCCTACATTATGATAGTGCATTTACCCCCGATCTTCACTCCTTCCACTCGACCTTCAATGTACTTAATGTAAGACAGGTGTAGGGCTTCTCCACTACCGATTTGAGGGCTCCCGTGGTGAAATAACTCCAAATTATTTCCATTATCATAAAATTAGGGCCAAGTAGCTATGAGTCATTTCCATTACTAGAGAATTCGAGCGAAATGCCTCCCAATCATTTCCATTACTAGAAAATTTGGGCGAATCGGAGGATCTGGTTTGAATTTTCCCATGCAAAAATGGATTTCCATGCTCTCCCTCCTAAATATTCGTGGGCTAAAAATGTTAGAGATGATTTTTTGAAAATAAATTTGGGGCTATATAGAGGTAAACCCTCAAAACCCTTTAGGTAAATAATTCTCCCAACCAAAATTATAAATCCCTCAATTTCTCCCATGAGCTAAATTTCTCCCTTAAAATCATCTATGGTCAAAATCCATGGATTCTCATAATTAAATATGTGCAGGGAAAGGAGTATTTTTTGAGGTTGAAATGGAAGATATATGTCTCGAGACTCCGTAGGAGGTGATTCATAGTATCACATCACACTTCGGTATGCTTCTTCCTCCCCATCCTTCTTTAAATTTTTTTATAAATTCCCTATCCCTTCTGGGTAAGGATTGGATTGGTTCCCTAAAAAATATCCAGGTCTTTCCCCCACATTCTAATTCCCCTTTCCTAAATCCTCACCCCCAATTTCATCCCTCACCTTTTTAGGCATTCTTCTTCCCCCTGGCCCTGCCTCTTGAACCTATTTCCTCCTTGGAATATGAAGAAGACAATATGGTTTATCAACTATGAAACAAACCCATTGAGGGTTCTTGGTGCATTGAAGGGATGGGAAAAAATCCAATGCCCATTCAAGGGGGTAAAGGAAGAGGGAGAAAATATCATCTTTTCAAAGATCAAAACAAAGCTATGGTTGATATTGTTGTTGGGAAACAACATTCGGTTGTTGGGGTGCTTAGAGCACCGATTTCCCTAGAGGGGGTGCCCAAATGAAATCCCTCTCTTTCAACTATAGAGGGGTGGTAGGCCCTCTCAAAATAGCTTCTCTCCATAGGCTGGTGGAGTCAATCCATCCAGACATCATTCTCATTCAAGAAACCATGGGGTATGAATCTTTTGTCATCCTTTGGCTAAGATATATTTTTAAAAATTGGGATTTTGTGGGACTAGATGCTAGAGGACGCTCTGGTGGTTTGGCTATTGGGTGGAATCCCTTCAAAGTAATAGTGAAAATCTCTTGGGGGTTTGAATCCATATTGGTAATAATTATCCAGATGGAAGACCTAGTTTCAGAGGAAACAATTTTAAACATCTATGGGCCTTGCCAGGATAGACTTCCCTTTTGGGAAGCTCTAGCCCATAAATCCTTTCTAAAACATGAGATTCTTATTTTTGGTGGAGACCTAAATTTTTCTTTTGGGATAGCTGAGATTTGGGGGCCAAGAGAAAGGTCAGACTCATTGACATAGTTTTTTTCTCATTTTATAAGGAGGTTTCATTTGGTTTATATCGCCCCTATAAGGTTGGCTTCATCATGGAGAATAAAATGGTTGGGGAGGATCAGATTGAGAAAATACTTGACCATTTCTTGGTCTCATAAAAAATGATGGAAGCCTATGGTCAGATAAGAAAGCGAGTTGGATCAGGGGGAGACTTTGAGCACTCCCCAATCTTCTTGGAAATAACTTTAGGGAGAAGAAAACCTCCCAACCTTTTCAAGTTCAACTAAGAATGGTTTAAGGGAGAAGTTTTTCTTACCCTTTTCAAAGAACATTGGATTCCCTTTGATGAAAATATGGGGGAACCGATGGGGGTTTATTTTGGGACAAATATTCGAAGGGTTAAGCAAGCTATTATAGCATGGAATAGGAAAAAACGATAGAGGGATTCCATGGAACTTATTGAAATTAGAGTTTCACTTTAGACTACCTATGATTCAAAATACAGGGGATATGGATCGGTTGAATAAAAAAAATAACTAAAAGCCCTAGAAAAAAACAGAAGGAAATTGTTGGAGGAGACAGAGGTAGAATGTTGTCTTAAAAGAAGAGCAATTTGGTTGGAAAAGGGGGATGAAAACATAAAATTATTCCATGAATATGTCAAAGGAAGAAAATTGGTCAACACTATCTATATCCTTACTAATGCAAAAGGTAGAAATATTTCATCCTTTGAAGGCATGGCGAGACTAGGAAAGGAATATTTTCAAAATCGTCTTAAAGAAGAACAAAGGGATTCAATAGCTAACATTGTAAGAGTGGCCCTTTTTTTTCCTAGTTTTGTTGGTGAAGATGAAAATAGATCCTTGATGGAGGAAGTCTCAGAAGAAGAGCTCAACAAGGTGCTTCATAGTTTTCAGAAGGACAAATTGTTGGAATATTGGTTGTTTTCATTGATGTCAACCATAGTCATCGGTTTTGGACCCCAATATTGATGAAGGTATTTGGACATGAAGGAAAGTGCACATGCAGATACAATACCCATGGATGGATAATATACATCATGTTGTTTCTGGTGGTATGTGGCACGTGACGTGGATCCTCATGGTTGAGGAGAAATGAATTTTTGAAGATGACAAAGTGAACTGAAGAAAGAAATACAGGTCGGCCCTGAAGATAATTAAAGAAAAGAACTACAAAATAAGAAAGAGTTAGGTTGGCCCTAATGAAAAAAGGAAGGGTCACAAAAAGTATAAATAAACATTGAAGATACATCATTTTATCATCCAAGCATGTGTGATGGAGCTAGCATAAGTGGGTCTACACTTGTGCTAGGAGTATGTGTAGAGTTTATCATGGAGTAAGTCTGAGGTGGCGAAGTTTGAAAGGCCCGAAAGTTTCAGAATTGCGAAAACACTAGTGTTCTGAGGAGTATGCAGGCTATCAATGTATTAGGGTGCGTACATACACGATCTATTAGTGTAGTAGGGTGCGTACATACGCACGCTATCAATGTAATAGGTAGTGTACATAAGAAAAGGCTTGAGAAAGAAGGCACATCCTGGCATCTGGTTCAGGTTTTTGAGTATGGTTATGTTCCAGTGATGTTATTATTACTGATATGGTGAAGTAAGGCTTATTATATTTTGTATACTCTTGGGTGGAAGGAAGGGGAAAGGATAGAGGGTTTAACACTCTCTTTATCTTG
>JASDQU010102329.1:38431-49001 GCA_032191745.1 Picea mariana | reverse complement strand
ATTCAAAGACAAGGTGAGTATGGTGGATAGTGGATTAAGTCAGTTGGGTATAACAAAAGGAGATGTGGAGATGTTCCGTTTTTCTCCCAATTCTAGTTCTATTTATTCGTCACTGTGTTTCTTTGGGTTGTTTCAATTGGTGTGGTGGAAACCACTGTGAACTCATTTTATCCCTGTAACAGGTCCAGGATTCGAAAACCAAGTTCATCATCGCTGTCCCCAGAGCTCCAGGATTCGAAACACAAGTTCATCATCGCTGTGCCCAGAGCTCTGGGATAAAGTTAAAGATCTAGGTTTACTTGCAATAGTGATTGGGGTATGGGGATCGTAAAGGGTCTAGTTCTCCCATTATTTCATTTTCTAAGGTCTTAACCATGGGGTTCCAAAGGAACCTGAGGTTATTATTAAGCAAACAGAGAGAGATGAATTATTGTATTCTGTTGGGACTACTCAGACCAACAAATTGGCGGTCTTAACTCATAGGAATTTCATGGCACCTGCCTTAATAGCTACCTGTGACCAAGAATTGAAGTGGCATTTGACATTCATATGTATTCTTCTCATGTTTCATGTATACGGGTTGGCATGTGTGTGTCATATTTGGGCAGCTTTAGAGAGTTAATGTTGTGGTTTCGATGGTGAAATTTACTTTAGTTAGGATGTTGGAGGTTATTCAAGAGTATAAAATAAC
Organism: Picea mariana; assembly: GCA_032191745.1. Taxonomy (NCBI): domain Eukaryota; kingdom Viridiplantae; phylum Streptophyta; class Pinopsida; order Pinales; family Pinaceae; genus Picea; species Picea mariana. The sequence continues at coordinate 48,310 of JASDQU010102329.1, read as the reverse complement.
CCATTTGCTTTTAGTGTTACTCACTCATTATGATTGTTGTTGCAAAAGAGAATATATTGTCACGATATTCATCTATATTATTTCAAGATGGTTTTAGTGTTACTCACTCATTATGATTGTTGTTGCAAAAGAGAATATATTGTCACGATATTCATCTATATTATTTCAAGATGGTTATCATCGAATAATACCTTTGGGAAAATATATCTTGGAGTAATGTGTTAATAGAATTCTACAAGTCACAATGATTCAGGTGCATATCTATATCTATTTTCCCTATGCATCATATATGAAAGGAGAGGTTGTGTATTTGATTATGTTTTATTATTTTTCAATCAAATCATTGTGTTTTTCTATCTAGTAAGTATTTTTGTTTTGTTTAGTTGATTTTCTCTGGTTGGATTTTAAGCTGCTCAAATGACATGATTACATCTTCGGAAAGTAAAGATTAGAAGAGAAAATGCCTCATAGCTCTCTTTCCCCATAGCCAAGAGAAAGTACATCATTGTGATAATGTTTTGCAAATATTTTGAGAATGCTCCATAGCTCTTTTCAGTTGCCTCATCCAAGCCCAAGATCAATGAGATATATCTTTTGTAGCATTAATTTCATTGTCTTGGTTTTTGATGTGGATCTCTATGACTTTTCATTACTCTATAGAAATGGAGTATCTAGTTCTTTTTTTGCAATGGCAATGTGCAATATACGATTTTAGTATACATCTCCTATCATGGTTTCTTCCTTTTGTAAGCTTTGCATATATTCTAATGGATTTTAGAATTCTTAAATTGATCTAAAACTACTGTTTGTTGAGAACCCTAACAAGAGTCTAGTGTTCTTGGACAAGTGTGATCAACTTTATTTATATAAATAAATATGTTGTTAGGACTTAATCGACTGTGGTAAGTTTTCTTTTATATAAAGTGTCACGACCCCTGTTACAACGGGTGTGTTGTAGGTTGTATCCCTTCATTTGCTAGATAATAATAAAGGAAGGATCTGGTAATTTCTCTGGTGGACGTAGCCTACATTGGGTGGACCACATATATCTATGTATCTATTGTATTGTGTATCTTCTGTGTTTTATTTTCACATTTGTTTTATTTTATTGCTCTACGATCCTGTTTTTCTAACAACTGGTATCAGAGTGAAAGGTAACTAGCAAGGAAAGAGGGTTCCTAGTTCGAGTGGGAGCAATGACAGAAGATGGAAAGTTTAGGGTGGAGAAATTTAATGACCAAAAATACCAGTTATGGAAGATGTAGATGGAAGATTATTTATATCAGAAGGATCTATTCCTACCATTAGATGGAATAACAAAGAAGCCGACGACCATGAAGGACGAAGATTGGGAGGTTTTTGACCGAAAGACACTAGGAACGATATGGCTGAGCTTGTCGGTGGCTTTCAATATTTCGAAAGAAAAGACAAGGAAGGAGCTGGTGGATGCATTCGCTAAACTATATGAAAAACCCTCAGTATCCAATAAGGTATTTATAATCAAGAGATTATTTAATATGAAGATGTTAGAAGGTGGGTCTGTTTGAGATACGGTTACTAATCAACTAAGTTCTATAAAAGTGGACTTTGGTGATGAAGTCACGACTCTTCTAATCTTGTGCTCATTTCCAGGAAGATGGAATGGCTTGGTCATGGTTGTAAGTAACTCTATCTCTAGTTCAAACACTTTAAAATTTGATGATGTTGCTAGTGTTATCCTTAGTGAGGAAATGCAACAGAAAAGCACAGGTGAGACATTAGGTAATGAGTTAAACATGGAGAATAGGGGAAGACAAAAGGATAGAGAAAAGGTCTCAGGGAACCATGGTAATTCTAGGAAGGGCAGATCCAAATCCAGATTTGGAAAGATAGAGTGCTAGAATTGTGGGAATAAAGGACATCTGAAGAAAGATTGCAGAGCTCCAAAGAAACAAAGAGATTGACAACATGAGAAAAATCAAGAAGCAAATGTAACAGGTGATGTGTTACAAGATGCCTTGATTATTTCTGTAGATAATATTTCTAAGTCTTGGGTAGTAGATTCAGGGGCTTCATTTCATGCCACACCCCATAGGAAACATTTTCTAGATTATGTTCAAGGTGATTCTGGATAAGTTCATTTGGGTGATGATGCACCATGCAAAATTGTTGGACTGGGAAAGGTAAAAGTAAACAAAGCAATGGAAAACAATGGTTTTTGAAAGAGGTAAGACATGTTCTAGATCTAGGGAAAAATCTAATTTCAACAGGGCAATTGGCAAGTGAAGGTGGTATATCTATATTTATAGATAAGGTGTGGAAGGTCACTAAAGGATCATTGTGAATATTGTATTCTGGGAGAGGAGACTGTGAGAGAAAAAAGAGGAAGTTACAATGGGTGTGTTATAGGTTGTATCCCTTTATTTGTTGGGTAATAATAAAGGAACGACCTGGCAATTTCTCTGGTGGACATAGCCCACACTGGGTGAACCATGTATATCTGTGTCTCTATTGTATTTTGTATCTTCTGTGTTTTATTTCAGCATTTGTTTTATTTTATTGGTCTGCAATCCTTTTTTTCTAACACCGGACGCCTGTTCAGATATTACAATCATTAATCTTCCAAGGGCGTGTGGTACTATGACGATTCTTACATGGTTTCTTGGAACACCAAACATACTTCTTCCATACTATGCCTATTCACCTAGAGAATACCCATACTCCATTTTAGGCTACTAGTCAGTCACACTCTTACTCTAGTGCAACTCTTTTATACTTAGACAATTGTTAAAATAGTTTAACACTTAGTCTTATTTAAGCATACATTCCATGAATGTGAGAAACCAAGAGAACAAATGTAGACCAAACTAAGACAAACAAAAATATAGTGCAAGCAAAAAAAACCTTTCATAACACCTGATTGAGTATTTGTTATTGAGAAACAATTATAATATGAGCACTACCCACTAAGTTTACAAATACGATAGAGTCACATGACTCGCCTCACCTCACAAAAACACTCATAAATAGATTAGTCACACCAATACTCTCTATCGCAACCATATCTGCAACCTCCTATGGTGCAACTAAGAAGTTTCCATAATCGTAGAATTATTTTCTCTTCATTTCCAAATACTTTCACCAAGCTAACATAGATTTTGGTTCTGTCGCACACATGCTTTCAACATACCTACATTTCCAGACATCCCAAAAACCTTTCAGAGTGTCACACTCTTAGATACTTATCTTCAATCTTGGAAACTCTTCTTCAGTTCCTTGCCTCAAACTTTCTTCAGACTTGGTTGTCACTTTTGCAAAACATCATTTCTCCTGAGTGTGTCACACCTCTTAGTGAACCCACACTCAAAAAAATCGTTGCACCCCCTATATGGACTTGGTGTGCCCATCCAAGTCCACACACCCATCAATTTTCATGTCTCTTGGACCGACATGCCCCATCCTTGGGCATTTTTCCTTTGTCCTGTGCACTCTTTTGTACCAATCACCCCTCGTGGGTGTGTCGATGGGGTTATCCAACCTCTCCTATGAACCCATGTTGTTGAGGGAAGACAATCCACTACTTAGGTGTGCTCCCAAGTTGCCTCTCCCTTTCCCAAACTCAACAAAATTCTTCATCAATCGTTCTAAGGAAAATAAGGTGTGTTCCCCCTTGGTGTCGCATGTCACCATCATGTGCCCAAGGTGCTCCTGCTCACACCGGAATGTATTCATCCACCCAACCGATCACTTCTTCCTTGTGCTCTTCATCCACTTCATCACCAAATATTCCAAAGGAGTGCACATGCTTGGTGGATGTCGTGGGATGCCTTACATCCTTCCCAAAAACGAGTTGTTTCCATCCCTAACAACATCCGAAGATTTCCATGGTGTCTTTTCCCCATCTTCAGATCTCATCACAACTCAACAATTGTTGTCTCCCCAACTATTGTCGTTAAGAAAAACTACCCTTAGGAAGTTACATGAGTCTACGAAGTGTCATTGCTATCTGAATTGTTATTTTTTTTTATACTTTGGTCCATCTTCCTGTGCTTTTGTGCATTGGATTCCCTTGTGACTTCAAATGATTGGGTAGTTATTCCAATCATCATGCCTCTATCTCAAGAACTCACATCTTCACATTCAAACATGATTTTATGTCTGCAAACTTGTCACATCTAAAAATATTCATTTCCTCCAATCTATCAAGTCACCCACCACGTTCTCTACAAGAACCTCCTCAAGGTGCCCCATTGGCCTCATTTCCCCCCACTGAGATAGTGAGCCAATGTGCCACAGTCTAGTTTGAAGGTGAAGAGAGACATTTTTTTGGTCAATCTCCCTCATCTCCAATCTATCACATTTCTATCAGTGAAGTGTCTCCATACTTCTGCGTTATGTACATAAGCAACGATACACTTGAACTGATATTTCCTTCACACTCCTCCATTATTCGTTCTAGCTCAGGGTTATACGACCATTCACCATGTCCAAGTTCTTTAGAGGAGGAATCAACCTCTTCCTTGGTTCTCTTCGACCAAGGTTGTTGCGTCTCCCTCATGTCCTGTTGGTCCATCGATGGTTTATGCTCATGTTTAACGAACTGCTCTAGCATCTTCATCTTTGTGACTTCCTTTGATCTTTGTTTCCACTCATCAACTTTCAAATAGAAATCATCCAAGCCATCCATTATATTAGCTAAATCTCCAACTATCTCTTCAACATCGAAAATCCTCAGCTCCATTGATGCGAGACTCCTTTCATTCTCCATGTTAGACTATCCAACCATCACCCCACATCATCCAAGTTTGTCTCCACAAGGTTTCTTGCTCTGGTTGTTTGCAAAAACCATCTACAAGGAAGAAATTCACGTTCCTCCTTCCTTCCTGCTTATGGTAGGAATCAAACATGGAGTTTGTCTTGAGAAAATGGCCAAACTGTTCATGTGAGGAATAGGTGTTTCCTTTTCCTTTGTCCCAAACTCTTGTCCCAAGACAACTTCAAAATAATCCATAGGAACAAGGAAAAAACTCATCTTTTTGCACCAGTCACTGAGATTCAACGAGATTTCCTTAGCTACACCAATGACCCTCTCTGCACCTATGTTGACTATATTGAAGGTTGTCTATGTTGGTTTAGGCTACAACCCAATCCTCCACAGTATATATTCCCTCAATAAGTTATGAGTTTCCCCACTTTCCACCATGGATTCCATTGACTTCCCATTGAGTTCGACCTGCACATAACAAGGTTTCATCTTGTATTTCTCTTGACTTTTCATGGATTCACCCTCCATGACAATGTTCAATACCTTCAAGACTCCAACAGATGGGTTATATTCCTTTTCCAAATCATTCAACTTATATTTCAATAGATAATTCTTCTTTTAGTGCTACTTGGTTCAAATCCAACATGAAATTGATTTCTTCTCTTTCATTGTGTCCATTTTCTTGGAATTCTCTTCACATCCCTTGGACATCTTCATATTTCATTTTTCCTTCCTCTTCCTCCTCCCTTGTTGTTGGTTCTCGCCTTAGACATCCTCACTATTCCTATGACCTGTCTTTGGTTCACCCCGAAAGTCCAATAGTTTTCCCACTGCTGTGATTGTTGTTGCAAGAGTCTTCATGTTCTGTCGTCACAACTCACTCTACACCTATGGTTGCAAACCATTCATGAAGTGAAAAATATATATTCTTTCAACATGTCTTTGATCTCCAACATACTCTCTGTGAACTCCTTGATGTAGGCTTAGATCTTACTAACATGTTTGAGAGCCAACAAATTATTTATTGTGATCCATGCTTGGTTCCCAGGACCAAACCATGCCTTCAAGGCCACCTTCATCTATGCCAATTTTTTTATCTTCTCAATGATTCTCTCAGTTGCTAAGTATTCCACCTGATACCTCTAATGAATCTTAGTGTTTCTTGTCATTAACTTCGCTACAACATTCACCTTGGATTCGTGTGAACTTTCATTCAACTTCTCCAAGTACTTCTCAATGCCCCAACAAAAGTTTCCCAACAAATTAGTGTTGTGAGTTCCATCATATGGACAAATTTCCTTTATATTCATCCTCATCGACATGACAACATAGATCTTTCCATTATCCAAAACAAATTTCAACAATATGATGGTGTTATATTGGTCCTTTAACCTGTGTGTGACTGTGGAAAGTATGTTGTCCATTACCTTGAGTCTATCATGAATTTCATTGGTCAAGATATCAGTCATCATATTTGCAGTTGTTTGGCACTCCCGAAAAAATTCATTAAACCCATGCTTCATCTTTCTCATCTTATCCTCCATCTAGTCGACATTCTCACCATGTTGACACAATGCATTCATCATTTGTTTGAAAATCTTCTCCAAGATAATGATTCGATATTTCATTCTTCCGGTCTTGGGATCCCTCTCGGTGTCATTGTCATCTGCATGAAACCCAACCATGAAAATCCATCCAAATATATCCACTTTATTTTCAAAAGGGTTCGTCCAAAGCACCCAAGAGTTCATCTCAAGACTTCTTCAAAATTTTGCAATAAACTATGCGTGGGTTACTTCTGTGATAGAGTCTACGACAAATTCTGCAACAATTCTGCAAAGTTCACACTTAGAACTTTGCGCTTGGACTTCTCAAGGGGTGTTCCCAGGTCTCCTCAGAATTCATGAATTCTATCCACAACTCATCCCTCTCATAACCCACCAAGTCTACACTCATGTTGTCTCTGCGATGGGTCAATATGTCGAAGCTTCACCAAGCCCGCGCCAATTTTGTTTTCCCAACAAGTGTGTCCCTCCCCCACCGTTGGTCTAATTGCAATAGTGGTGAAGATCTCCAAACTATTTCTCAAGTTTGCTATAATACCACCTATCACGACCCCATAGGACGTCTATTCATATATTACAATCCTTCACCTCCCGAGGGCATGCATGGTTCTTAATTGGTTTCTTGGAACACTAAGAATACTTCGTTCAGACTATGCCTCTTCCCCTAGAGCATAACAACATAATTTTATGGACCTAACCTACCTAACCCCTCAAGTGGGTAGAATAATATATTTCCATGTAATAAAGTTTAATATTAATAAGGCCTAACAATAATGAGGAATAATTCAAATGTAAGAATACCTAATAGAAGATTCCGCTTCTATAAGGATCTTCCTCTAGATTGTTATTTTGGATAGATAGGTTTAGTATAAATAAGAGTAGAGGGTATGAGAAGTTTTGTATTGGATATTATTGCAATAGAGCTTTACTCTGCTGGAGGTTTCCCCTCGAAGAGGAAAGCGAACATTGCTATCATTAATGAAAGTTCTCTTTCTATTGTTATTCTAGTTATATCATTGTTGTTCTGCCATTTCTAGCTAAAATATTTATGTTCTGCATACTATTTTATATCTGGAATACTACAAGTGGTATCAGAGCACTTTCCTCGAAAGAAAGTTGTGGGTTAATTTTTTTTCAAGGTAGAGATGTATTTCGACGTCTTAAAGCTACAAAGATCTGTCATTACACGGTTAGGGAGTAATACACGCCAGAAATACAAGAGGTACTCAAGTGCACATCTGTTGGCCACCCTTGTAACCCCTATTGGTACCCCTTCGAGTGGTAGCGCATCAAACAACACTTGTACATGGATCAACCTAGATCTCCTGAAGCCCTCTGTAGATAAATTGATTGGCCTCCTTACTTCTATAGTTCCACTGAGAACATCACTCGAGAAGATACTTTCTAGTACCTGGGTAGTCAGGTAGTATGATTAAGGGAATGGTCTAGCCTCCTTAGTTGGTGTCATGAGATATTGGGTTGAATACTATTGTTGGACCCTGCATGTATATCAGAGAGATAAAGAATATGTAAAACCCTTGTCTGTAGAAACCCTGAATACCCTACCCCTTGGGACGAAAAAAAAAATAGAAAAAACACTATCTATTTCCACACAATTGTTCCTTCTGCATTCTGGTTGCGAAATTACTACACATTTCTCCCTGTTAATCATTTAGGCATTTTTTCACTCCAGTATTATTTAGGTCGGAGTATAATGCTGTAGGAGTGAAAAAACGTATAGTGCTCCCGTCGACACACTCATTTGGGACCTATCCCATTGGATTCCCCTTTTCTCCCAATGGTAGTCATACTTTCATTTTTAATATTGTTTTTTTAGTGGACTCAACCCCTTCTCAGCTTCCCTATTTTCCCACCTATTCCATTATATTTCCCTTCTCACCCTGATTGTCATGGTATCTATCACTTATAAGTCCTTTTTTTTGGTCCCGCCCACACTTTTTTCCTTACCCACACTTCCCCTCTCCAAATGGCCACCACTCGCAACCAAGAATTGCAAAATTCCATCAATCAAGCCCAGGACTCCATCCAACATATGACATTTGAGATTGGCTCTACCAATTACTGCCTTGCACAATTCGAGACACAAGTCCAACAAAAATTTGACACCATGGAAGCCAAATTCATGTACCAATTTAACACCCTCGATTCTGCCATCAACCAGTTGTTGAATCGCCCTCCAGGTCCTTCCTCCTTGGACCAACTAGATGTTGTTGATTCCTCTCATTATATGCATTTTCAATCCAACTACTTTCATCGTGACCCCCATCTTCCCCACATCGAGGTAAATAAATTTGATGGCTCAAATCCCGCGGGTTGGGTCACTCAAATGGAGCATTATTTTTCTCAGCATGGTATTACTAATGAGTTGGCTAAACTTCGCTATGATATCTGCTATCTAGATACTGAATGATGGAAATGATGGAAATGGCATAAAAATTCAAGTCAGGGGTATATTGCCTGAACCCATTTTGTTGTAGAGCTCTATGACCGATTTGACACTGATGCCCACTATATTGGTCATTTGACCAAGTTGAAATAGTAAGACACAATGGAAGACTTTATAACTTCTTTTGAGCATTTGGCCTTTCAAACCGAGGGCATGTCAGATGATTTCTTCCGTGAATTATTCATCAATGGCCTCAAGGATGAAATCCAATCCTAAGTTCTCATGGCCCTCCCTTAGGCTTGGTTGGAAGATATTAAACGTGCTAAAGAGGCCCAAAAAGTTTTTTTTTCCCAGAACAAAAATACCTCTTTTGTTCCTCGCCCTTGACCCACTAATTCTAACCCCCTTGTCACTCCCCTCAAGGTCCATAAATTAACTAGGGATGAAATTGATGAACGCCAACTAAAGAGTCTTTTCTATAATTGTGATGAAAAATATTTTTTGGGGCACAAGTTTAAGGAAAAAAAACCTTTTATTACCATTTCCAAAGATGCTCCTAAAGAAGATGTGACAATTCCACTTGTTGAAGAGCCCTCCCTTCCCGATGCTACCCAAGAGCCCATTGACCCATCTGAATTTGAACCACTCATTTCCTTGCATGCCCTCACTGGCTTCTCTTATCCACAAACCCTCAAGCTCATTGTCTATATTAATCATAGGAAGGTCATCATCCTTGTTGACAATGGTAGCACCCACAACTTTATTCATCGTTATATTGCTCAGGAAACCAATTTTTATATTCATCCTGTCAATAATTTTTAAATCATGATAGCCAATGGTGGGTCCACAAAATGTGGTGGGCATTGTGAAAATGTGCTTCTTCAAATTGGACATTACCACTTGAAATCTCATATGTGTTCCATTGAAATGGAAGGTTATGACATTGTGCTTGGTGTTGAATGGTTATGCACTTTGGGTCCTATTCTTATGGATTTTAAGGAATTAACAATGCAATTCCACTAGGAGGGACAAAAGTATCACTTCCAAGGTCTCACAAATGGTTCTCCCGAGATAATCAGTTACCATTGCATGGAAAAAATCCTCAAGAAATACCACTCTAGTATTATTGCTCAACTCCGTTCTATTCAAGCGGTTGAGACACC
>JASDQU010102329.1:7935-20372 GCA_032191745.1 Picea mariana | reverse complement strand
CTATCAAACTAGTAGACTATACTTTAATATACAACTTAGGAAGAATAAATCTATAAGAGAAGCATGTCCTTTCATTTAATTACCAATGGTAATCAAATAGAGTCAAGACATAGAAAGGTGCCTACTAAATAGGCATAGTTGCAATCAATATATTAATAGCCTCAACATGTTTTAATGAAGTCATTGTCCAATGTGACCAATATAACTCAAGGTTTGCTATCACGAAAGATAAATAGAAGTTGTGTCATAAATTCTCCTCAGATTGAGAATGATCATAACTTCGGGACGAAGTTTCTTGAAGGGTGGGTGTGTGTAACGCCCTGTATTTTGACCTTAGCTAGTTAGAACATTGTTGTTTACTAATCTTAATAATTCAAAGTTTATCATTTGTTTGGAGTCAGTTAGACTTTGTTAGACATTGAGATGTGTACCTCTAGACTTATTTGTATGTTACATGATATATGCTCATGACAAGATAGTTATTTGATTATTTAAACATGGAAATTAAAATGGGTAAGTTCGGTACATGTATACCAATTCAAGTTATGTTGTGAACGTATAATAGATGCAATGCATTATGTAAATAGGAATACATTTCTTAATTGAGCATCAATACAAATATGAATTCTTATATGAAATTATGAAATATATACATGGATATGAGTATTGGTGAACTAAGCTACAGATTGACAAGTTATGTAATGACCAAATGACTGTAGCTTTGACGTAATTTGGATGTCGTAGACATCCAAAAGATAATGTATGTTATAAGTTGTACTTTTGATTTAATTTATGGTTTCAAATATTGCTATGATCTGCGGTAAGTGTTGTTTTGACATGACACATGACTTTCCCAGAGTGGTTGTTTGATGACGTGACTCTAAGAATAGTAGTTGCATAGTATGGCTCGATGTAGGGTGTTGACCCTAGTTCTATGAGGAGGGGTGGAGGTATTTCCCACAGTTTATCCTCCGAAACCTAGAGTCGTGGGAGGGTTGTGTGAAGTCACGCTCCCCTAGACGTGTGATGACGACTGCTAGTTTCATGTTGGGGATGCTTGGTCGAGATGTATGGCACTTCCACTTATGGGTTCTATCTGGAGTTAGGTCAATATAGTTGATGCTCCAGCTTAGTCCAGCAGAGGAAAGGATAGGATGGAAGATGGAAGTAGGTTAGGAAGGAACGATGCTTCGATGTAAGTTGAGAATACTTATTGGGGATTAGAGATGCCACTATTGTTTACTCACTTGGTTCCTACCATGTTTAAAACCATCTTTGATTTCCTAATGATATTTTAAGTGTGACAATGAATTATTGAGGAATTGGTGTAATTTAGTTCGTTAAGATTATTAAATAATGCATTACTTGATCTGTTGTCCTACATGTTTGGGTGATCATATAGGAACTCTGCACTAGAGGCAATGATTGTTTATCGTTAGTACATGCATGAGATATGTGTCCGCTAGCTACGCACACATACCCTACCCATGTACACTAGTATAAGTAATTAATGTATTAATTATTAAAGTGGGTTATTAACTATTTAATTGAATGTTTATTGAATATGTAAACTATATTGCATACAAATATCTAGAAGCATTAAATACTTCTTGACTTTGATAGATGGTGGGTGTGATGAATTAAATGAGCATGGTGGAGTGTTATGNATTTTATTTTATTATTGTTTAATGCAAGTCATTTGTATTTAGTTTTATTTTAATACTTTCCCAAAATATCTAGATAAGGGAGGTTTATGGATAATAATGACGGTGGTTGAGGAGAATTGGGGAAGTGTGTATGAAAACTTGATAAATAGGGAGAGGAAGTAGAGATGAAGGGAGGAGGATGGAGAGGTTTGAGCATGATGAGAGGTTGTGAAATTCTTGGAAGGTATAATTCTTGTGATAGTTTTCTTTGAGCATTTGTGCTTTGTTGTTCTTGAAGTCACAGGCACGAAGGGCCAAGAAACTGAAAGGCTTCTTGGATCTAGGAAGCCGGCTAGGCTCCTAGTTGGCAGGGAGGATTCCGTTGTTTCACTCTGGGAAAGCGAGAAAAGAATGCTTGGAAGCACCTAGGACTACATTACAATGGATGAACTTTGACAAACTAAGGAAGAGGTATTTTTCAGTGGTATTTGTTGTCGATATCTTGTATATACTTTTGTTTTAAGTTGCAAATCTTAGAGTTAACCTATTACTTATTTCATCATGTTATTTAGATTTATCGTTGAGCAAATGTAGAAGAATTGTGTAAATGAAATAAAATTATGTTAAAAAAAAAAATTGTTATTGTTTATGTACTTAATGAGTGACAAATTGCCTAACATCTTAGACGGGTACTACAGGTTTTCAAATAACCAAGAAACAATACACAACAACTCTTGAATTCCTAAAAGTGAAAGGATGTGGGACCAACACTTCGAGATTTCGAGATTCGTGGTTTCCGGATTTCAAAAGTCAACATCCAACATACAACAACTTCTGAATTGTGAAAAAAATAGGAAAGTGTGACCCGCATTTCGGGGTTTTGGGTTTCGAAACTTTGTGAGTTCAAGTGTCCCAAATCTCTTATGTAACCAACTTCGAAAATGAGAAAAGTGGAAGCTTCACGGTTTCGAGGTTTGGAGCTTCACGAGTTTAGAATCCATACATCAGAATACACGAACCTCCGAAAGGAAAAAAGAAAGTTGGACTAAGTTTTTCTATTGAAAAGTATTAAGGTAATCATTCAATCAAAACGCAAAGGAAGAGAGTACTCCACTTCTACTGTAACTCTTCACACTATTTTCATCACTCCCTACTCTTTATCCTTTACGGGTACTCTTGATTTTTGTTTTCTGTGAGAACTAAAGGTGTAGAAGGATACGATATACCTTTACCTCTTAGGATTCTGAAAGCCTAAGGACTTAAGAATTTTACACGCACAGAAGGGCACAAAGGATAAAATTTTCTGTATAAGGTAAATTCTATAGTATTCACTTAGAGTCTCTTTTAATCAATGCATTAAATGTCAATAGTACTAGATCTGTGCATCTACACAATTACATGATTAAGAATATCATTCCATAAGAGATTGGTCATTATAAATGATGTTCTGAGGGATCTGAGTTTGGTTTCTTGGGGATTTATCTACAGAGAGGATATGCCTCATTGACGTTAATCTCCTCCTTTCCTTACTTACTTATAGAAATATAATTACAGATTTCCTTCACATATATTCCCCACAACAAACAAAATGGAAAACGTTACAGTTCTGATTTAATCAATACAATGCATCAGAAAAATCATTCAGACAGAGAATGGACATCACTCCAGTTCGGATTTAATATGACATTGAAGTAAAAACATAGCCATTCATAATAGAGAGGGGTAGATCAACATATCTAAATCAAATCCGCGGGAAGGCAAAGGGAACAACCACATTCCTCCCAGCCGTAGAACAGGGCAGCCAAAGTCACTTGCTCGATTCACCCCCTATCCTGACCATGGATCTATGAGAGCGAACTTGGAAACTCCTCCTCAGCAATGTCCTTCAATTCCAAGAATTATCCTCTGGCCTCACACTTACTTAACATTGCTCCTAACAGCAAGGCGGTCTTGTTTCAGCAAGCTCCTCTTGCCTCACACTCAATCCGCATTGTTCATAACAACAAGAGAGCTCAGAAATCCTTTCCCCGCATACTTGGTAGCGTCCTGCCTCCTCGCATATGCTATTTATCCATTTTTTTTGCCCAGGTCTTTTCCCTCCTTTGGGGATTTTCGCAGCTTTCTTAATCCCTGATTTTCAGGGGCTTCCAGTGGCCAAATCTCTGATTTTCCACTGTAATCATCATCCCAGAGGAATTTCCAACTTATTCCCCACTCATGGGGTCATGCTCAACTGGTTTTTAACATGGCTATTCCATTTGTCCTCCTGCAATTAATATAAATATTATGTTGTGATACAAGTTTCATAGTCAAATAGTTAGTTGAGTCCAAACAGATCTCTACCCAATAGTCACAATAATTAAATACAGTTATTAAATTTGAAATTTAAAATTGCCACAAATGGCAAAAATTTTCCAGATTCGAATTTGCCAAAAATAGAAATAAATTTTCAGCAGACAAAAATAAAAATATTTATTTTGGGGGGATGTCACAGTGAGTTAATCTGTGGATATGTTGATTCTGATTTTGCAGGTGATTTGGACAAGATAAAGTCGACTTTAGGGTATGTCTTTACTCTTGCAGGTGGAGCTATTAGTTGGATGTCAAAGCTACATAACATTGTTGTTTTATCCACTACAGAAGCAGAATACGTAGTTGCTTCACATGCTTGCAAAGAAGCTGTTTGGTTGAAAGGTTTATTTGGTGAGTTTGGAAGGATGAAACACAAAGTAAAGTTTCTTTGTGATAGCCAAAGTGCTATTCACTTGGCTAAGAATCCATCCTATTACAGTAAAACAAAACATATACCTATCAAGTACCATTTTGTAAGACAGGTCATCGATGAAGGTGGAGTCTCTCTAGAAAAAGTGCATACAAAAGAGAAATGCACAGACATGTTCAAAAAACCAGTACTGTTAGAGAAGCTACGATCGTTTTTGGCTTCTTGGCTTGCAAAAAATGTGATGAACAAAAGAAGGAGCAAGGTATCAAGTTAATTGTTGTCAAGGTGGAGATTGTTGAATATGCCAACGAATTTCCTAGATTCGGTAGATATGAGCAGATTTAGTGGAACCTATTTTGTAGTATTATGTTCAACCAAATCTACCAATTTGGTATGAACGCACAAGTTTAGAAAATAGTTATGTAACTATTCTAATTTTGTTCATTATTTATGTAATCTTGTAGAGGCAGACAAAGAGGTGAGTAAACTGTTGTAATCTCCATGATTTGAATAATAAGACAATCGATACCTCTATTTGGTGGACGTAGCCCAACGTTTGGGTGAACCACATAAATCTTTGTGTTCTTAATTTGTGTGTGATTATTGATTATCATATGATGTTTGTGTTTCCGGATTTACAACTACAACAAAACCACCATGGGAATGTTATTAGAGCATATGGGAATGTTATTAGAGCATAGTGGTCCTTCTTTGACTTATGTAGAGGATTCATCTCATTCTTCTTAGCCATGATTTCCTTATATGTGCTTTTATCTAAAATTTTATCCATTACTATGGGTGCTTCCATGTGAGGGAGATGGCGCTTCACTGTGTAAATGGGTCTATGAACTTTCGCTTCTGCTTCGCTTGCATCACTGGACAAAACATGGAAAACATTTATGATAAAACACATAGGATCCTACCATCAAACAACACAATAGAATCTATGGTTTTTGCGACATAATTTATATTCATAAAGGGATGAAGGCTTTGGGAATTGGTGGTACATGTTTTCTTGGGCCTCCACAAGCTCCCACGTATATCTAATATACCTTCTTATCTCTAGATCCTTTTTAATGTGAACCATATTGTTTCACTTCAAACTCATTTGTTCCATACAAAATAGAGCAATGTCTCTCTGTGACACGTTTATATATTCCTTTGAGCATTGGGACGACCATGAAAAGAAAAGGAATAATAGTTCTATAACCATGCCCAATGATGTATGTTTGGTTGATTTGGATGATAGGTTTTGGGAGACAAGACGTAAAGACAAGTATGGATGACCAATTTTCTAGGATGATGGATTTTAATAAAACCTATCCCTGTATATATCACTTAGACATAACTATGATCTTCAACTAGTCAATTTGAAGTCTTTTAATTGTGATTAGATAATAATAAAATAATTATTATATTTTACAATTTAATAATAATTTTATTTATATTAAATTTGTTTAGACATGGTAGTAGTATATATGTTATGGCTTTAAATTCTTTTCATATGTGTTGGGTGCATCTTTTTTTTATTATTTATTTTCCTTTTAACATGTAACACAAAAAAATATATTTAACAAAAATAATGAAAGAATCACAATATTTCATGAATCAAGATATTAATTAAATAAAATTTAAATTAAAAAATTAATGGTAATTAATTTTTTTCATGAAATATTTATCAATAAAAAGTTATCTTTCTTTAGAATCTCTCAAATTATTAAAGAAAAGAGACAAATCTTTGGAATCTCTTTGGATTATTAGAAAAAAGATACAAAAGATGCAAATTTTCCATTATTAAAGAAAAGAGACAAAAGATGAATTTTTTTTCCATCCATCCTTTTGACCTTGTTTTGATACAAAACCTAAATATATGTTCATAAAAACATGATAAGGTTTCAATGTAAATTGAATTTTTTTTTTTTAATTTACACTTTATTTTAATTGCCTAGGTGGTTATAAACTCTGTTCATAAGACCCCTTTCTGAAAACCTATTAACATGTTCTTAGGTATCTCAATGGATAAAGTATTAAATAGTTTATGAAGAAGCATGCAAATTACAAATGGTCATGAACAACTAATGGCACATATTCAATTTTAATGTGCATATAATATTATGCCCATCAATGATAGATATCAAATGTTACAATGTTACATAAATTACAAATGGTCATGAACAACTAATGGCACATATTCAATTTTAATGTGCATATAATATTATGCCCATCAATGATACACATCAAATGTTACAATGTTATGCCATCAATGATACACATCAAATGTTATGAACAACAATGATACACATCAAATATTACAATGTTATGCCATCAATGTTTGAAGTGGAAATTGAACACTATAGTTTTTACAAGCAATTGCATATGATTATGCACCAGTTCAAATTGATTACAAATCACAACTAATTGATTTTATGCCGATACATTTTTCCAATTGTTCCATGAACATTGAATTTGTTATCGCGCAGTTTGTAGCTGGGAGTAAAGGCTATAAGGTAGAAGGCCAAACTGGCGTAGCAGGAACCTATCCCACCCAATGTCACCACAATGAGTAGGTTCTTTCTCTTTAGGGAGGTTAGGCCTAGGGGAGACGTCCCCGGTGACTTGGGGTTTGAAAAGGTAAAAGGTTAATAGGATGAAGATAAGTTTTTCCCCCCTTTCACAGATCACCACCAATCAGAAGTTTCAGTTAAACAACCAATAATAAAGTAAAATCCAATGAAGAGTACCTACCTGGCACAAGACAACAACAAACTGATACTTGCAAGTTTATTTCAATGGGTTAGTACTTCATATCAATTAAGAACAATTTGATATTCAATATAAGCGATTTGAAAGTAAATTTTGACAAAGTCAATGTTTACACAATAGCAAGATAATGTCACTTCATCAATAAATAGTAGAATGATGTGGAATTCAATGGGATCAATCAACACTTTATTAAATAAATGCTTTTAAACCATCATTCAATTGCTCATAAAGAAAAACATTGTTGCATTAAGATGAAATTAACCAAGAGTGACGTCAATAACTTAGGGTTAGTAGGTTAGTCTAGGCTAGGGTTAGTGTAGTTAGGGTTTCAATCGAAAAGTCTTGAGAGTGTTTAGATCGAGTTCTTATTTCAACTTTGGAGGACTTAGATCAGTGCCTTAGGGTTTAATGGAGTCATAAATGAAGGACGCAAGTGTTGAAGGGGATGAGACTTTAAGGACTAGAGGGATAAGTTTTGAAGTGTTGCTAAAGAATGGATTCAAAATCATAACCCTGGGGGAGAGAGGCTCACTCTGGTGTTGCTAAAGCAAGGCCTCGTGCTCTCTCCTCCTTCCCGGCAAACAACTAGCTCAAATGAAATAAAAAACCAAGACAAGAGGGCTTAAATAGGGAGAGTGTTTCTAAGGAAAGGCTCTTTCATCAAACCCTAAAAGAAATCCTCCCTAGGTGTAGATGACCTAGCCATAGCTAAACTCGTTTTTCTTCCTCAGATGTTATCCCCACTTTTTAGGGATAACTACGAGATCATGTCTTGAGGCCCACAAGTCCTAGATAAGGAGTACCGAGAGCAGGATTGACCTGAGCATGCCCCTAGAGGGCCCACCTTTTATTCATTCATCATCTTTGTCTTGTCAGTAACAGAAGCATCCATCACCATCGACTTGATCCTCTATCAAAAGAGGTTCTTGCTCCATGAGGTAATTGGTCCATCATGGTATGTGTCACTTTTGATCATTGAAACCTTTAAATATATGCATCAGATTCCTTTTATCTCTAACAACTGCTTGGATCTTACATTAGCCCACTTGACCATGCTTGGGGAAATTGACAGGGTGCCCTACCAAGCCTGTGCCCATAGGTCTTGGTTTGCCACTAAGGGAATTTCTGAAAATCCATCATCTGCTCCCATCATAGCACCACTGTTTCATCTTATCTCCTGCTCATTTATCCCATTCCCCTTGTCTAGGCATTAGGTTGACCTATTTGCAGGATTCCACCTTATCTTGTGGGAAGAAGGGGCTAAAGGCCCATAATGTAAAAGCAGCTGGTAAAAGAAAAAATCCTAGAAATAAAACCTCGAGATGCTTCGCCCAGGGATCTCTGAGAAGGTAGTAAAAATCCTCTCAGCAAGAAACAAGAGGGACCTAGAAAATAACAAAACAAGACCTAGTCAGAGGATAGGGGGTCTCATCCTGAGCCAACCTATTAGGTCCATGGGTACCTAACAGTATGACATTGCCACGATCTGATTACCACGTCAGAGTAGTGACCCCTGGTTATTTCTTGAACAAAAAAAGAAAATAAAATAATAAAACAAGAATAAAAAGAATAAAGGCAAGAATGGGCTTGGAAAAAATGCATCCATGATAGGTACAGCTTGCCTTCTACAAAGGCACCCATAGGTAACACTTATGCATCCTTGGCCCTCACTGCACCCACATGTTTGGACATCCCTTAACCACATCACCTCACTTACATGGCTTGGATGAGGCCTTTCTAGAAACTTTCATTTTCTTGTGGACACTAGCCCAATAGGATGCCTTCACCTTTTCTTCAATCTTCTATTGCAGGTTTTTGTAATGTCTTTGAGATATTGACTGATGTATTAGGGGTTTTATGCATATGTGTAATAAAATTGATAATGACATGTGATTAACATTGTTATGATCCCTCTAACTAATGAGCCCATGGAGGGCGTAGCTTTTCAGTGTGCAGGACCATGCCCGACGAACATGTACCATTTGGATCGGTACACATGGGGATATGACCACTTCGAACCTCCATGGGGATGAAGAGCCCACCAAATGGATTTTGAGACCCCATCAGGGGGCAGAGACAGGACATAGTTTGATCAGGGGTTTTGCACTTCAGAGGAAGAGGACGTTCCACCAAAGACACTCTGATAGGAATAGACCTCGGGGGAATGACCCCTCTCAGTGGAACGCTAGCCTTGGAAGGCTCAGGACATCCTCATCTTCACCATGACATCATCCATCTTCATGGACACTTTTGGAGGTAGGTTGGGTAGCAGTGGCACGTGTGGCATGTTGGAAAGGCCCCTGGAGGGCTAACATTTTTCTTCTGGAAGCTGCACTGGCCCTAGAAAGGGCTAACGTCTCCCTCAGAGGGGCTTGATGTCTCACCTTTTTCTTGATTAGGGTTTTACTTAGCATTTATTTTGGTATTATGGCCTTGTCGGCCTTTTTATGACCTAAAAAGTAAATTAGGTCATTGATACACTATATATTGAGGGTTTTAACTCTCATTTTGATCATCACAACTTACTCACTCATTAATGAGGTCTGGAATTTGCGCCCTATCTTGGGTATTTTCGCTGGTTTAGTGAGGCACACTTGTTGAAGGAAGACATTTCTTGGAATTTTATGGTGTTTGTCTTGAAGGAAGGTGTTACAACTAGGGTTTGCATGGTTATTTCTTGATGAATTGTAAGTATTTTTCTGCAAAACTTCTTGATTGAATGGTTATAGTCTTATTTTTTTACATGTATTTATAATTTTTTGAATCAAAACCCTAGGTGACAAGCACACAAGTAGGTCCTTGTCTCAAGTCCCCTAAAAGAGAAGCTTTTCAGCCATTGAAGAAGGAAAGAGCCTAGCCTTTGCTACACTCTTCTTCTTTTCTTCCCCTATTTCTAGCCGTACTTTCTAGAGGTCAATAAGGAGGAGACGTTCCAGGAGTAGGTTATCTACACCTAGGGTCATTTTTTCTTCTAGGGTTGATGATAGAGCCTTGTTGTAGCAACACTCTCCCTCATTACACTCTCTTGTGTTGATTTTATCCTTTATGCTAGCCGTTTTTGCCAAGTCAACCTAAGGAAGGAAGAGAGAGCACAAGGCCTTGCTTTAGCAACACCATAGTGAGCCTCTCTCCCCTAGGGTTTTGATTCTAAGGCCCTGTCATAGCAGTACTTCATAAATTTTCCCTCTAGTCCTTAGTCGTCCTCCTTCAACCCTTGCGTCCTCTACTAAATTGACTCCATTCTACCCTGAGGCACTGATCCTAAGACCTCTAGCGTTGAAGTAAAACCTTGATCAAAACACTCTCAAAACCCTTCAATTTCAAAAACCTTAATTTCACTGACCCTAGCTCTAGCTAACCCTACTAACCCTAAATGTTGACGTCATTCTTTGCTATTATATCATTGATGCAACAACATTTTCTCTTTTGAGCAATTGAATGGTGATCTAGGCATAAGTTAATTGGAGCATTGGTTTATTACATTTAATGCCTCATCATTTTAATAATTATTGATGAAGTGACATGATCTTTATTGTTATTAATAAACATTGACTCCGTCAATATTTATATTCAAATTGCTTGTATTGAATACTAGATAGTCGTTGATATATGAAGTACTAACTGAAGCCTACATATACCAGTTTATTGTTGCTTTGTTCTTGGGCAGGAATTCTACTTGGTTATCTTTGTTGGATATAAGCTAGACTACGTCTCCCCTGGGCCTCACCTCCCTAAAGAGAAAGAACCATCCCATCGCAGTGACATTGGGTGGGATAGGTTCCTATTACGCCATATTTTCTCTCTACTTTATAGCTTTTCTTCCTAGCTACAAACTATGTGATAACATTTTGGCGCCTTTGTCGGGGAACACTGAGTCAATTATCCTCAAGACAACACTTTTTAGTAAGCCTTGCCTCAGAAATCCTATCTTACAAGATTACCTGGCGACTCCACTAGGGTGTTTTCCCTTTTCTTTGGTAGTTTCAAGTAAACTATCTGGCGACTCCACAAACCAAAAAGAGGTCAATGATCCTCCTTTGTCTTTTAGAAGGAAGCCTCCCAAGAACTCTCCTGTTGTCAAATCACTCTTCGGGAAAAGCCTTCCTTTAAGAATCATGTGTAGCTCTCAGACTGCTACAATGAACCCAACCAACAATCAAAGACAATGGTCATCTACTCTTTTCAAGCCATTAAACATGTCAGCCATACCAGGCTACCCTAGGAAAATGCCACCCAAGTATGAGAAGTGGTTTCCTAAATTCACCGGTACTGATGCAATCAGTGCCGAAGAGCACATGAGAAACTTTTGGGAATTTTTCCATATTCATCCCATTAGTGATGATGCTGAAGATCTAGTCATAAAGTTGTTCTCCGCTACTCTCTATGATGCCTCAAGGCATTGGTACCTGAGCCTTCCCGATGGAAGCATCAAAACCATGGATAGACTTGAATAATCATTTCTCAAAATATGGAGTGTCAAAGAGGACCCTAACATGCTTCTCACCCGACTAAATAACCTTACCAAATATTAAAATGAGTCCATTAGAGAGTTCCATACTAGATTTGAGACTTTGTTGCAAAGGATTCCCACAAGCCATCATCCGAAAGATGATTAACTCATCCATGTTTACACCATCTCTTTCAATGGCCAACTAGGGTATCTTCTCAGAGATAAAAACCCCCATTCCATTCAGGAAGCCCAAGAGCTCGCTACTAAAATAGAGGGAAACCTCCTTTCATTCAAAATTGAGTCTTTTTCTATCCCAAGGGGGATAATAGACACCAAACCTAAAATAGTTCACAACGTTGAGCCTACATCAGACCTATGTGCTAGTATCACCAATATGTAAGCCTCTATGGATGGTATCATAAAAAATAAAGAGGAAATGATGAGCAGGATTGTCAAATTGGAAATATCTTAGACCCAAGCACCCAAGGTACTGTACAAAGGGAAATTCCAAAAGGGAGGCCAATTTTATAAACCAAAGAACGAGCATGAAGTTCTGAACACCTTGGCCCCTGCAAATGTTGTTGATGAAAATCCTTGGTGCCTAGAATGCAGTGAAGCACATTGGGAACATGAGTGTCCTTACAGTAATGGCCATCAACAAGTCAACAACATGGATCATTTCATGGAGTTTTCTCAAATAAAATCACTGATACAAAACATCAAGAAGTCATGAAAGAAGCAACCAGATTAGTAAGGATGGCGGTGATAAACAACCTAGACCAAGAATCACGAGAGAAGCTAAAGAAACAAGAATTCGAGGTGTACCGAAGAAAGAAGTTGAACCAACCCACCGCTG
>JASDQU010102328.1:218895-256143 GCA_032191745.1 Picea mariana | reverse complement strand
GTTCTTATTCCTATAGGTGTAAAGTTATCTGCGGATCAATGTCCCAAGACACAAGAAGAGGAAGAGAACATGTCATGTGTTCCATATGCTAGTGCAGTTGGTAGTTGATGTATGCAATAGTCTGTACTAGATCAGACATTGCACATGCAATAGGATTTTTGAGCAGGTATATGTCAAAACTAGGGAAGGAGCATTGGACAATAGTAAAAGGGGTTTTCAGGTATTTGTGTGGCACTACTAGTTATGGATTGTGCTACCAAGGAAGACCAAGAATTGATAGACTGTTGGACATACATGGGTTTGTTGATGCAGAATAGGATGGAGATATGGATCACAAAATATCTACGAGTGGGTATGTGTTTAACCTATTTGGAGGAGTAATCAATTGAGTGATCAAAAGACAATTTGTAGTGGCACTCTCAACTACAAAAGTTGAATACATGGTAACCACTCATGCAAGCAAGGAAGCAACATGGTTATAGATATTTTATTTAGGTATTTGGTTGGTACAACAAGCTGTAAGGATAAATTGTGACATTTAGAGTGCAATCTTCCTAGCAAAGAACTTGGCTTATCATTCAAAGAAAAAACATATTGATGTTCAATATCACTTTGTGAGAGACATGGTTGAAGAAAAAAAAGGTGTTGCTGATGAAGGTGTCTTTGAAGAATGTTGCAGATTCATTAACAAAATTTGTGAAAACTGAGAAGTTCTCTTGGTGTAGAGGATCTATGGGCATTGCTGCCCTGGATTGTTGACCATGTAACCCTATAACCCCCTATATGCAAAGAAAACAACAAATAGGAGAATGTTGTGTTGCAAGGGGTCATAGCCCGCCTTGCCAAGGGGGTCACAAGTGGGAAAATATCCCCTATCGGAGGGGTTTTTAGGGGGGAATGAGCCCCCTGTGTGGGGTTTCGGGGGAAACACCGTTGAATTTTTTTTTTGATGCTTTTTTCATTTGTTTTTAGTGGTTTTTTGGCACATGGTTTTCACCGATGGTATTCTAATTCTGATTAAGGAATTAGGGTTGTTGACTAATCCAGGTCAATGGATTAGGGGTTTTGGATGCCGCACGATTATATATATATATATATATTATTGTAAACAATAAAGATATGATAGATAAAATATTAGAGGTGCGACTCTAAACATGTTCCTAGTTTTCCCAGTTTGGGTTTCCATGATAAAATATTTGTGTAATGTGTGTGTGTGTTCCATTGTATCTTTTGCTAGTTTTATAAAGAATTTGTTTGCAATAAATAATTGTACAAGGTTAGAGTCTACAATTTTATATAGGCTCATGTGCTCATGCTTTTGGCTACAAGTGTGAGGTGTACAAAAATGACAAATTTGCCTCCATGAATTTTAGCAATGTCGACGTCTATGGTAACTGTTGGTCATGATTTTCCAATCACATCGCCTTCTATGGTACTCAAATTAATATTCCAATCAATGCAAAGACAATTGTTAGCAATATTTTGCAAGGTGTGGGTTCGATGGACAATACAATTGCTGCAAGTTTTCTAATTGTTGTAAATATATTGGAGAGAATTGAAGATGTTTGTGCCAAATGGATTGAGTTCTTGAGCACCTAGTGTCCGAGCCATACCTATTGATGCTTATAATCTTATACAATCATAGATAATCTTCAATAGATTGCCTATAGTCTTTAGTGGATCTTCCACATGTCTTAGGTAACACATCAAGATGTGTTCAACTTACCATCCATGGATCATGGAGAAGTATTAGGAGGGTTTTCTGCAAGTACATTTCCTGGGATATATATATATATTTGGTTTTAAACTTTAGGTTAGAGCCGAAATTGTATTTTTTTTAAGTGACACATGTCATCTGTAGGTGAGCACATAAGGAATTACACAGCTCCCCCATATTGGATTGTAGAAAGTGCTTCTCGGTACTTTAATGATAAAAATAAATAACTAATATTTAAGGTTACTTATATCTTAATATTATTAAACAAATAAATATATTGAAAAATCAATGATGTGAAAGAAATATGAAATAGGCCCAATAATATCTATAGAGTCAATCAACCGAGACACTTGACCTCAAGTCCTCTTGCTTGTAATTCACAACACTCAACCACTCGAGCTAACCTATCACACTAGATAAGTGAAATATCTATAACACACTTACATAAAATAAGATATATAATATATATATTTCCAAAAATTAATAAAATAGAAATAACCAATATAATTTTCAATATTAAAAATAAACAAATAATAGAAAAATTAATTTAATTACATTCATTTTAATTTTAAATTGGGTATATATATATATATATATATATATATATATATATATATATATATATATATATATATATATATATATATATATATATAAAGTATCATAAAGAAAAAACATGTATCTTTTAAACTCTTATTTTGAAACATTAAAAATAATATATTTTAAACTCCTATTTTAAAACATTAAAATTGAATTATCATACAAATTTTAAATACACACATGTATATCAATGGGGTTTAGCTCAAGTGGTTGGGAGGAATGATTGTTTTTTTTAAACAAAAAAACCCTATTAGATCAATTTTGTATTATATACAAAAATGAGTTGTTACATCAGAATATTGGGGGAGCCTTCCATAACGGAAACTAGGTTCCCTACAAGATCATTTTCTTCAAAAATTAAGATATGAAGAATCACTGATTTTTTCAACCAAATAAAGTTCAAAAAGAGACATGACTGAAATACAAGCCTATAGATGTTCATGATTGCAAAAAATAAAAAACAAAAGCAAAAACTATGAGCTCACTAGATATCAATCATTTGGAGAAGAAATGTTCTCCTCTTCCACCACCTCCAACACCAATTCTACATATTCTTCATCCTCCAAGT
Source organism: Picea mariana (assembly GCA_032191745.1). NCBI lineage: Eukaryota > Viridiplantae > Streptophyta > Pinopsida > Pinales > Pinaceae > Picea > Picea mariana. The sequence continues at coordinate 253,258 of JASDQU010102328.1, read as the reverse complement.
GGGAATTTTAAGGATGCAGGTATGTATACAACACAATCGCGTTGTCTCAGGTCCCAACTGAGCTCGAGGATCCCTCCACTTGTTTTCTTTTACCAGTACCCTCTTCCACCTTTGAAATCGTGATCTTGACGCCAAAAACCGATTGACACATCGCTTCGAACTTGCCCTAGAATATTCTGATTATGTCGAGGATTTCCTACTGCTCCTTCTTACTCTTTTCCAATGCTTTGGACATCGACATCTTCACCAACCAATATGTTTCCACAATCCCAAATAAATTTGTATCTCATGTTTAGGAGTATATTGGATCATCCATGCAACCCTGAATTTCCCCTGTAATTTTGTCATCTAGGGTCATCTGGTGCTTATCCCTCACAAATTCCTCCACCGCCTCTACTTCCTTCTATGCTCTCTCCGAGCAGTTTTCTACAAAACAATGTTTAGCTTCCCAGGCTTCACTATTTTCTCTAGTTGTGAAAGCTCGAGGTCTGGATGAAGATAATTTACTGTCACTTCCATTACCCTTATGCTTCGAGCACTCCCACCTTTTCCCAAGCCTCTACCCATCTCTATATCTAGAGAAAGACACAAATCCAAACCACAACTAAAACACAAACTCAGCTCAATGACCAGAGCGAAATCCACTTCAAAATGGACTACAAAGAAAACCCTCTCTGAGCCCTCCCAATTTCATCTAGAAAGACCAACCCCTCCGCTTAGTAATGAAATAAAAGACCAGAAATGCCGCAAAAAACAAACCGAGAGTTGATGCCATGAAACCACACTTGAGACAGGGCAAAAAAGAGACAATATACTTGAAGGATACCCTCCAATGAGCCACAATTCCCTATCTAGGTAGGGCCATACTATGTTCCATAATGCTGCCAAGCTAAACAGCTCTACCACCCAAATTCTAGAGAGATATATACCTCCTTCATCCCTCACTCTCATGATTTCAGGATCATTCCAACCACCCTTCATCATCATATGAGAGTCCTTCTTCAATACTATCCTGACCTTCTTCAATTCACCTCGCCCAATCATAACTACATCTTTCAAATCACAGTATCACTGATCACACATCATCACTCTTAGCATCATCATAGGTTTTGGGAGCAAGGGTGTCATACTCCCCGCTGGAACATCCAGATCTCCCGCATTACATGTGAGCTCGACCGTGCAGCTTACGCAATGATACAATCCCTCTACATGGTGGAGTGGCGACCTATGACACCAAATGTGCTTTATGTTACATGAACATCTACTCTCCTTCTTTGTTAGTGCACTGTGTAGTGCCTTTCCTAATGAAAATATTCCATTGAACTGTAGAGTGCTTTTTCTAACAAAAATATCCATTGAACTGTAGAGCACCTTTCCCAACAAAAATATAAATATTTAGATTACAAGCTTTTTAGACTTGCTTACAGTTGATTAAGGGTGATGTCGTCGCCATTACACTTGGGCGTTGGCTAGCTGTTCTACGAAAAAGTTTTTATCGCTGGAATCTGGTGATATAAATTTACACTAATCGTTGTTTTTTGTTGTTCAAAATTTATTTCTGAACACAGAAATGGATTTCGCAAGCTGAAAAACTCCCAGGACACTCGTATTATACAGAAATAATCACTCAAATCTACAAATCCAATAATTTCTCACCAGATTTTGGACACAGCTTACACTGTTAAGATGTGGGTTTCAGTTTTGCTGGTGGCGGTTGCTCACACTGTTCCTGCTATAGCTCGTTTAAAAAGAAAAAACTGTCAGCAAGAGCAGAAGAAGAGGAGAGCGAAAAAAGAATATATGGTGGACAGAATAAGTAATAATAGTGAGGGACAGCTGGTGGATAGATGGCAGACAAGAAGAGGAAAGCGAAAAAGGAATATATGGTTGACAGAATGAGTAATAATAGTGAGGGACAGCTGGTGGATAGATGGCAGACTCCAAGGTTCAGAACCCATTCCCATTTAATTTCTTCTGTGAACAGTCGCAGACATGTGGCTGGGATGCTGGCCCGAGCAGACTCCATCTCTGCATCACAACTAAAGGAAGGCATAAGAAGTCTTGGGATCTTGGATTGCGATGCGGACAGTTCAACTGTTCAGAGCCCAGGAGGAAACGATGATTATAATCGGCGACCCGGCCCAGCCAAGACGAAGACAAAGTCCGGCCCGTGTAGCCAAGATTCGGATGTGGTGGATGATCCCCAGATGAATTTCAAGACCGTGGATTGGAAGTCAAGTTTGGAACAACGAGAGCTCTGGGATGAGTAGGGTCATGTTTGAGGGCAAAGGGCAGATGAATTATAAGGCTCTCAGTGTCCTTCGTCGAAATGCCTAGCGACAGAGAAATAATGGTCAGATGGAGGTACCGTGCGTGGTGCTTGTCCACCTGTTGTTATGAAGAAGACTAATTCATGGAGAGAATGAGAATTGGAATTTGAAAGTTTTCTTTGATTCAATTAATATAGAAAATTGCTTTAAAAAAAATTAAAAAAAATATTGTAGGTATACTAGCGCATAAGAATGAATTAAGAGGTTTCAAATTAAATATTCATTTCAGGGTTTCGTCAAATCCCTCTATAATAATAATAATAATAATAACAATCTATTTTTACACATCAAATTGGTAAAGTCTACGGAGGTATACATACCCTACCCCCCGCTGGATTTGAACCTGTAACCTCTTAAGAGGAAACACATGTTCTTAACCATTAGACCCACTCAAGTTAGAGTTTCAATTTTATTACTCATTCTGTCCACCATATATTCCTAATGTAGTCAATCTCAATGCTAGAGTTTCAATTTTATGTTTGCACATAAGTGAACTGAATGTCTATAGACTCTTTCTCATTCTCTCAGTTACAAATGTCATTTTTTAAAAATCTTAGTGGCATTTTTATTGTGTATAGATGCATGAGCAACAACAACATGGGGTCTTAAGGAACAAAGCTAACCTCCCCCAATTAGTATTAGAGGCTAAATATTGGTGAAATCACCATTTTCTGTTTAAATTGCATTTTTGAATGCATAAATTGGTTCAACACATTGAAAAACTTTGGGACACTCAAATTATATAAACTCAATCACTTAAATATAGAGTTCCAACAATTTTTGACAAGCTTAAATATATGTTAATCCATACATGCAATAATGAGAAAACCAACATTTTTATACCATTTATTTCATTTATTTAATTGAAATGTACACTAATTTTTCAATTCAAAATATTTTCTTTCATTAATAATATAAAATTTATATGAATTTTATTTCTCCCATGCATGCTCCTTACACTTGGCACCATGTATGTTGGTTAAAAAAATTCTATCACTAAATGGTTTTTGTCATTCGCATTGTCTTGATTCCGTAGTAATCTCTTGTCACTCGTTTATGTTCCATAGTAATTTGTTGGCACTTCATAGTGGTTGGGAAATCGTTGGGAAACCCCTATATTAGGCTCTAGAGTATTGGCAGTTTGGTTTGATGTAGCAACTAGTCTTCCTTTCTTATGTCATGTACTTGTTCATATCATAGGTTGTTCTAATAGCATGAGTTGTTCTCAATACCATCAATACTCACTCACTTAGATTCTCAATACCATCAATACTCACTCACTTCGATGCTCACATTGTAGCCATCATTCTTTTCCATTCACAATTGACTATGTGTATTCGATGTTTTAATTAAATATGAGATTAACTTTGAAAATGTTGTGTGTATATTGGTTGAATTTGTGTCATGGTTTTGATGCCATCAACACCTCCATGACAATCTCTTGCTAAATCCCTTTCTTTCATTTTGATACTTGTTTCGATACCATAATCGAATCGAGTTGAACTGAAGTAAGTGTTTGTTATTTTGTAGTCACCAAAGGATGCATGCATATGTCCCATGGTTAAAGAAATGTCCCTAGGATCTCAATATAGCAGGGAACAATAAAATTTTTCATACTTATTAGTCAACATAAATGAAAAGGTTAAACTCATTCTCTATAATAGAAAACCCATGAAATAGAAACAAAGTGGACATATACTAGGAAAGTCTTAATATAGCAGGAAACAATAAAATCTTTCATACTTACTAGTCAACATAAATGAAAAGGTTAAACTCATTCTCTATAATAGAAAACCCATGAAATAGAAACAAAGTGGGCGTATATTAGGAAAGTCTTAGACTATGGATATGCATACCATTCCACATTTGTCTACATTAAAAGGAGTTTTAGGGATAGGTTTTATGTTATGCTAATTCTTTCCTCTGCACTTGAATCAAGTTCTCTCTTATAATTTAAATGGATCAAGATTGAAGATGTTTTATTTTTCATCGCTTTCAATGATTAAGATTGAAACTCAAAATTGGTTAAATTATTACATTATATTAAATTTTAATAGATACCGAACTTATACAACACTATAGTCCACAAAATCATTATTATTGGGTGTCAACTTACTTGTTACATAAGTTATAAATGCGTATATAAGAGTATAAGAAAACAATTATATTGCAACAATAAACAAATCAATACAAAATATTGTCACCAGGCTATACCATTCATTGTATAAAATTATTTGGTAGGTGTTCCAATTGCTTTGGTGTTTATGGTACCCACTCATTAGGGGACACAACACGTAATTGTCAAAAATTCATTACATCAAGACACTAATCAATATTTAATACTCACTAAATGCCTTGTTTGATTGTAATATCTAGGATAAATGTGCAATTGTTTAATACTTTTCCAAATGCTTTGTTTGAAATATGACATCTAAGGACATGTGTGCAAAAGTTATATTACATATTTCTCTTGAATATAGATGATTTCCATGTGTTTCTTTGTCTTGCTAGGTTAGTATAAGGGTGAGTGAACGAAGTTGGTGGCCGAAAAAGTGGCAAGGGTGTCAGCAGGAATACACACTCGTAGGAACGTGTGCACTTTCTTAGGAACACGTACACATTCCTAATCCTATAGGTTTGACAATGCCCGAACCTCCAACAATCTTTCCATGTAGGTTCGTCGGCAGGAATGCACACACATTCCTGTTGTGCCCATTTTTTAAGGACCACAAGCACGTTTTATGCTCATTTTCACATCGCGCCTCACAGATTTCCTTCATTGAGAAAGAAAAAAGGACAAGTAAAGGAGCAAAGCCTAGGATCTTGCCAACTTGTCCATCACAAGAAAGGTATGGTTGATTTTTTGTCATTTTCTTTGTTGGTTTTGCAAAAAAAATAAAAATAGGCATAGGTTATGGATGTAAATCTCAATGGCATTGTAAACTTATTAACAAGGTTCAATACACAAATAATACTTGAATGTAAATCTCTAAACAATTCACCAATCTTGTATATGTTTTTTTCAAGTTCATTGTAAAGATAACACATAATTTTTCTTTGTTTTACACAAAATTATGTTAATGATTTTGTTGGGATAAAATAACATTGTTGTTTGTAATACCTTAGTCATAAGTCCACATATTAAATTGCCTTATTAAACTGTAGCGTATATTACAAAATGGAACCCGGTGACAATGCAAACCGCTCACCATCAAACCAAGGAGAGAAAAGCCCCAACCCACCACAACCACCCAATACAAACACCGAAATTGATGAGGGGTTGGATACATTAAGAACAGATGTAGATCAATAAAGGGGAACCAGAGAACAAAGCATAGTGTCCTTGGCTACTTCTTTGGGTGTCATTTTGAGGTCCATTGCAAGTTCCCAAGGGGAATTGACTTCTATTTCTGAGTATAGGGAAATAATGTTCGAGTACTACAACACTGATTGGATAGAAATCAAGTCAGAGACTTGGGTATTTCAAAACAAGAACTATTGTCTATTTTTAGGGATCCTCGAAATGGACAAGAACTACCTTTGACCAAAGAATGCATTTGTATTGACTGGTGTATCCATCCACATATTAGTCAAAATTGGATGGATAGGTGGTATATGAGTTTTGATAAACCTCCCTGCAATAACAGGGAGGTGCTCTTATATTTTTTGAGAAAATTATTATGGGCGGAATTTATTTTGGGTCACCATGTCAACTACTTTGACTTGGGTGAGTTCCAGGGGGTGGATCAAGGGTCCACACGAGACTAAGAGAATGCTAGGCATGATCCCATGTTAGGTCCTCATCGCCTAAGTGAAGGTCCGACCCCCCTGCCCAACATCCTCCTGTTGTAGAGTGCTTGCATCATGTACAACAAGTTATTTCATCATTGACCTAGATCCTAGTGCAACATGGTATCTTTGTTTCACTGTCTCTGTAGGAGGTGACTACTAATGACATTGATAGAGGGGTCAAAACTTCACCCGCACAACACAATTTAGTAAGGATAGGGCATGTGGAAATATTAGTTGTCCATGTGAACCTCAAAGATGCTCGAGTTGTCGGTATACCTGCTATGGGCCTATGGAGGCTGGTGGACAACATAGCTTCAAGGATGAGGTTAGTATCTTAACCATCACTATGTTATTAATTGTTATATATATTTTTTGTATTTTGTGTATTTATATCAATTTTTTATTGTATATTTTTTTGCAGTTGTTATGTCCATGTAGCATACCCTCTATTCCCTTGGATGCATCAATGCCTATCTACACCACTACTGTTAAGAACCAAATACTTGCATAAAGAAACACCACAAATATTTAGAGAACAATATATAAGAACCACACTTTTATTATAAGAAAACCCTTGAGGTAGGGAAACACCATACAATGGATCCTATTATGGAAGGGATCCTCTCCTGTTCACTTGCCTCTTCGAGGGGGAATCCTCCTATTGATCTATAGGCTCCAAATATAATAATTCTCTTCATACCCCATTACATTGTTTGAACCCATTTATATAGTGCTACCAACCACCTAAGAACATTCTAGAGGATGAACCTTTTAGAACTAGAACCTTCTAGTAAGTCCTCTTACATTTATTATATCTAACTACCATAGTAGGCCTTATTTAAAAATATAGTGGACCTAGTCCACCTTACATTGAATGGCCTCCACTACCTCTCTAGCTACCTATAATTCCATCCCCCTTCTGAAAGCATTGTCCTCAACGCTTATTATGAGGCTGTACAACCATATACCAGGGTCCCATGGATACGCGTGAACCATAGTGATGAAGTATACTAGAGAACCGAGGTCTCATGTAGAAATGAAAGACACCATGATGAAGTAGTCCAACTACCATTGTAAACCGGGGTCCCATGTCCAAGTGCTCATGTTACCTCCACGCAAAAGATATTGGAACCTAATAACCAACTGGAAATGATGCTCCAAAGGCTAACACATGTCATGTGGATCCAAATAAGAAGATCCATCCACATAGTGGGAAAGGGTCATAACTGAATCTGGAAGGAATAATACCACTGTAGAATATGCATAATGGACACTGGTAATAATAATTGGCTCCTGATCTGTCACATTGATGTTCTCTATAGAAGGTGGAGTAGAGCCATCAAATAAAAGATGAAAATAGTTATCATTCCAAAAATAACATCTGCCCATATACCAATATTCACAATCGAACTCGAAATCATACCAATAATATATTTATTTATTATATTCATACATGATGTAAATTCCATTGATCTCTATCTGACATTCTTCCTGGAGGACAAGTTTTGAATCTTTTGAAAAGTTTGATATAAGTCTTGTTGAACACTTGTCTAGAAGGCTATGAGTATTTGGGAGAAAATATCCATTGGAAACATTAGATATAAGATATGGAAATAAATTTCTTAAAATTCTCTGTCCAATGGAACTGATCTGGTAGCAATATGAGCACCCTCTGAAAATTTATGAGCTCTGCAATTTCATCCCCGTCATGAAAACCCCCCAAAAAGGACTGATTTTAAATAAGTCATATCTTCACTTTTGGAGCACCGATTTGGGTGATGTTTTTTTTGAAATTAGATATTTTTGAAAGAGGAACTCAGGTATGCAATTTTTTTTGGAAAATTAGGCCCCAACTGCTACAAAAATTAGAAAAATCACGCAGACGTCCGTAGAAAAACCCTGAAAATAATATATTTTAAAAGGATGATAAATTTACTTCCCGGACTCCGTTTCAGATGATTTTTTTTTATTGGGTGTTTTTCTGAGGGGAAATCATATCTACAACCATTTTCTAAAAATTTTGCACATAAATATACAAAAATCTTCCAGAATGTCATGGCCCTATTTTTCTTCTCTGAAAAAAATTGCAAAAAAACAAAAAACAAAAATCTTCTCTTCTTTGGCCAAGGAAAGAGCTCTGATACCAATTGTTAAAAACCAAATAATTTCATAGAGAAACACCAAAAATATTCAAGGAACAATATAGAATAACCCCACTTTTATTATAATAAAATCCTTGAGGTAGGGAAACACCATACAATGGATCCTATTTTGGAAGGGATCCTCTCCTGTTCACTTGCCTCTTCGAGGGGGCTTCCTCCTATTTAGCTATAAGCTACAAGCTCCAAATACAATCAATGTCTTCATGCCCCATTACATTGTTTGAACCCTTTTATATAGTGCTACCAACCACCTAAGAACATTATAGAGGATGAACCTTCTAGAAACAAAACATTCTAGTAAGTCCTCTTACATTTATTATATCTAACTACCATAGTGGGCCTTATTTAATAATATAGTGGATCTAGTCCACCTTACATTGAATAGCTTCTACTACATATCTATCTACTTAAAAATTGATGCATCAGTAGAGGTATCCTTCTCATTGGGTGCACCCGATACACAAGTATGTGTCACATTTGATAAATTCACCATAGTCATATCTTTATTTTATGGCATCCTCAAATTTGTAATGTTCTTGTGCTTCTACATGATGTGGGACCAAGCAATGTCAGGTAATGTCCATATGGGATGTACAAGTCACTTGCATCACATGTATCATGTGTAGAGTTAAATATCATTTAAATCTCAAATTTGTTGTGTTCATGTTTTTGGATTTTACTATTTGGTACTAATAGTTCAATATTATTAATATGTATGCATGCTACAAACATATTCACTAGTTACAGTACTATTGCACTCCCTGGGCACCTGGGATCTAATTTTGGGTTAGCTTACTCTAGGCCAAAGGAGTTCTCATCACTTATACAACATGTGGGGGTCCATTGCTGCCCACCCCCAAAACCTGTCTTTTTCCATGCATCACCAGTGGATTCACTCGTAGGCCACACATCCACACCACCTCTTCCATTTCATCCATTCACAATGGATGCACCCGTATGCCACCAACCCCCACCACCATTTCCATCGGCCCCATCCACCAAGGCTGCCATAATAAAGGTTTCCTTGGAACAGGTTCTACAACCAAGCGCTCTACCTGCTAGCGACTCTCCATCAAGGCTCGAGATATTCACAGTGAGATAATGTGTTGATGATATATTTTTATGTATCATGAATTTGATTTTATGCATATTTGTTTAATTTTTTGTATTTTATCCTTGTAACTGATGTAGGGTGGCATCGCTGAGAGATTGGGGTCATGGAGGAGGGTAACACCCTCACGATTATCAATAACATATACAGTGAGTTATCTTAGGTTAAATTACAAAGTATCATTTTGTATGTCTTTTAATTTATTGAGGAAAAAAACTTATAACAATCTTTTTTCTTTGTGCAGTCTCCAAAGCGATGAAGCACGCCCAGGCCCATAACCACTCAAGGTGCTTCCTCAAGTAAGAGAAGAAAGATAGATTTTTCAGGATGCTCCTGAGGGTGGCAGTGGTCAATGATTGACCAATTACTGCCATTATGTATATATTCCACCATCTGGCCATTTTCCATGTTAAGGCAGTTGTTGTTGTTTTGTATATTGGGCACGAGGTGCCATTTTGTAAAAAATGTACAATTTAGATGATGTTGAGTGTGTGTGTGTGTGTGTGTGTGTGTGTGTGTGTGTGTGTTTGTGTGTGTATACATTTCATGGCACACTTTTTATGTTCATCTCATTGTTTCTACATTTTATGTTGATGAATGTATGAATTTATAGAGTATTAATTTTATGTGTATGAGTGTATGGTTTTTTTCTAAAGTAATTATAAATACTTGCATTACGGATTAACGAATATCTTATGGTGGTGGAAAATATTGCTAAGTATTGAATCCATAAGCAATGAATGGTTTCCATTACCTAAATTTATGGATAGGGCATACATTTCCTTCAACATTGGTAAAGTTAAACTAATTGCCAATGCACGGGACACACTTGGGTGCAATTGTTGGAGGTAGATGGTCAATGAACAAGGCACCGAAGAACTTAAAGTTGATGGATGGCACTTGAGTCCACCTTAAAGTACTAATTTCAAGGCGATTATCATATACAAAAGAGGATGCTTCAAAATTACTAAAACATCATCATCATCATCATCATCATTATATATATATATATATTAACTTAGTAAAAAAATATGTTGCAAACTTGTAAGCGAACAAACTTATAAGCTCAAGTCCATGAATCAAAACTATGTTAATTTTCAAACTTTACAGTCGATAGTGATCATTCTTGATCTTTTAAAAATGTTTTTTTTTAAATGAAAAATAAACTCAAGTTCATGAGCCACAAATATATTAATTTTCTATCTATAGTACTGGTTACTTGACCTAAAGACCCCAAAACTAGTAAAATTTAACAAAACATTTAATTAGTAGTATACACTACAGAAATTTTGAGGAAACAAATGTGACTTATCTAAATGGTGTTGACAATCATACTAAAGGCAAGAAATACCACACATATGGGTAGCGCATGAAGCTCCACTATAAACATATAACAATAAAAATAATATCCCACAACATATAAATAGGTCCAAATGTATACATATCAAATGCCTATATCATTCTAACTAAACCCAACAAATACTAAGCAATGAATCACTAAGATAAGTAAAAATCAAAGTTCTAACCTTCTAAGGCCAAAATATAGGTTGTTAACATTTACAAATCCCTAGAACACCACTATGATCTAAAATAGACTAATCCCTCCTTGCATGTCTTGTCATGCAGCTTCCCATTTTAACCTATACACAAATAAATATAACTTTCCATAACATTATGCAAGGAAAAAGTCAAATCAAAATGTGATTCCAATGAAAGAAGAATAACAAAAAAAGAAACCTTTCTCATTCCCAATTTTTTTTTTCTAAGGACATATGACTTAAATTTATATCACAACGTTACTTTCCATCCAATGAGGTGTTTACGACATTTTAAGTCTAGGTGAAAAAGTTTGCATGCCTTTCCAAGCCATGTCATGCCTCTCCTTTCCTTGAGTTTTCATGTCATGCCATGCCATGCTGTTCCTTTCCTTTCCAAGCCATGGCATGCCTTGCCATGCTATTCATTGCATGTCTTACCTTGCCATGCCATGCCTTACCTTTCCATGCCTTTCCATGCCATGCCATGCCATGCCATGCCTTGCCTTTCCTTGCCATGCCATGCTATACCTTGCCTTGCCATTGGATGCCTTGTCTTGCCATGCCATGCCATGACATGGCATGCCATTCCTTTCCTTTCCATGACAATCCATGCCATGGCATGCCTTGACCTGCCATGACATGCCATTGCATGCCTTGCCTTTCCATGCCATGCCTTGTCATGCCTTGTCATGCTATTCCATGACATACCTTGCCATGCTTGTTACACACCAAAATGCCACACCTATTCATGCCTAAGTGTCACAAGTGTCATAAAGTGTCGTATGCACTTTACTAAGTGTCTCATGCACTTTTTCAAAGTGTTGTATGCACCTTACTAAGTTTTGCATGCACTTTACTAAGTGTCACAACACCTTGACACCATGGAAGAACATTTTTCACAATCCCTAGTCAATGTGCAGGACAAATATATCATACGTAGGTCAAAATACTATGTGCACATGAATTATTCATTATTATTCATAAAAATGAAATTAATTTAGTTTGAGAATCCACCTCACATTTAGTTTTCTATTCTCAAGGAGAAGTTGAGAAACTCATGGATGGTTGAGAGATTTTCTCAAACCAAAATCTTAATTTGGTGGATCTTGAGAGATATTTTCTCTCTAAAATCATTGAGAGATATTTTCTCCCTAAAAATATTGGAGATCCCAATTTAGTGGATCTAGTGAGTGATCTTGTCCATGGTGGTTAAGCCTCCAAATCCTATATAATGAGGGATTTACATGGTGGAGGGGGGAATATTTGAGGTATCAACCCTTTGATCCTAGGGAAATATTTCAACATTTTGATTTCAAGATTCATGCAAGGGGCTGGACAAGGAGAGCTTGGTGAAGATAATGCATCGTCAATCATGCTTGGTAAGTGCCTTCTTTGGCTTTCCAATTAATATCAACTTGACCTATTCCCTTCGAGTTTACGTGTTCTACATTTTATTGTCTATTATCGTTTCAATATTCATAGATAGATTTTCTTTATATAATCATCTAGAGTAGGAAGAAGATTTCATTTTCTAGTCTTTGTAGGGTTTCATCTGCATTGAGGAGCTTGGATATCAAGCCTATGGATTGGAGCACAGAGGACACACATCGCAACAAGGTACGCCAGATTCTTCTTCTCTCTTGCTTAATTGATTGAGTTAGATATATAAGGAAAGTAGTAACCACTTGTTCACTTATGTCTTTGGACCAAATATATGGGTCTTGGTTCAAAGGGGAGCTTAGCTTGTCCGCAGGGTAAGATTTCTCACAACATAAAAATGGAGACTCCATTGGGGATGGACTTTGAATAGTCTTTCCTTTGTTTCATCTTGAATCCTTTATTATGATTAGATATTTCTTGTTTGATGCTTCATTATGATCTATTTCTCCTTCCCTCTTCTTCATTGAAGATTTTATAGAGCCATTGAATGAGTCTCTGTTGATCTAGAGCTTGTGGAAGCCATTTTTGATATTTTCCAGAAATTGATACTCCTCTGTAGTTCACACCAGGGCACCATTATTTTGATTGGTGCTCCCTTGCAGTGCATATAGGGGTGCCATTATATTGAATAGAAATCCCCTAAGCCTCCTAGGGGGAACCATAACACTCTGTCTCTTTGAGAACATGGGCATCAATCTCCTCTTTTAGGTGTTTTTGCTTGTTTATGCTTGGCTCTGCTCAGTCTGCTTTTGAGAGGCTTTTAGCCTAGAGACTCCTAGACTATCTTTGAATTTGTTTGATTGAGAATTTGAAAGTTATTACTCATTTTCATTTCCTTATTTGAGTTTACAATTTTCTCTTAGTTGTGATCCCCCTGGGTTAACAAGATCCCTTGGTTTATCCTTCCTTTCAGTTGTCTGATCTTCGTCTCACAAAGCTTTCAGATTGCTTGATTGTTTAGGATTTTTCATCAAATAGGGTTTACATATCTCTTTTATGGATGATTAGGACTCTCTTGTTTATGACAACCCAACCTTGAATGTTGTTTCTTGCTGCCCATATTTTGAGGATTTTCATGAGTGCTTGTCTTCTTTCTCCTTTGCATCTTTGAGTTCCTGATTGAACATGTTATCTCCTACTTGTTTTCTTTCAGTTCTCATCATTTTGAGTGCACTTTGTTTGGTTGCATTTTTTCCTCGTACTTCTTTGTGTCGAACATAGATCTCTTTCATTTCATTTGAAAGTTAAGAAGCGAAAAAGTTTTCATAACTCCTTGTATACATAATCGAACAAAGAAAAGTTTTTCATTCATTAGGAAGTTTGTTTCAGTACATTTTGAAAAAAGAGCCATTTTTGCATGTGCATTTTAGTTTTCAGAAACATTTGCTTGGTAGTTTGGCATCATATTGATCCCAAAAATTGAAAGTTGCATAGTTTTGAGTGCTTTCTTGTGTTAAGAAGAATATAACTCTTCTCCTTGCCATACATAGAATTCATCGAAAAGAACGAATTCCATCCCATTCTTTTGCATTCTATTGGAGTTGGGTCTCTCACACATCATCAGTTTTGTATCCATGAACCCTTTGAGTAAAATCCATTAAAATTAATCATGCGCTAATAAAATAAACTAGAACATTTTTTGGTTTTAGTACACCAACAATAGCACATGATTAGGGTCTTTGTACTAGGAACAATAAGTAAATTATCCAAGACTACTAAACATACTGTAGATCACTAAAGAGTGAACAAATCCAAATTTTGTATAAGCATAGATGGAACCCCCTCTGACACAGGGGATAAACACGAGGTCATGTGCATAAGAGCAGCAAAGATTACCCCTCCAAAGCTTGACCAATTGTAGCAGACATATTGTATACTAGGGGTCCTTCCTGAAGTGTCACTGATTCATTTGGTCTCGGTACTTTGTGAACTTCGAATCCATTCGAGTTCCTCTGGAGTCTACTGGTCCACTTGTCCTTAGTCCTCTTAAAGAATTGAAAACTTTGATATTTTGCCCATATATTCGGTCTCTACTGTTGATTGTACCTGCCTGGAGGCCGATTGCGAGTTGGTATCCTTAGTGGAATTTCCTAGGTATCTACATAGGTGACTGTGGGGGGATTCCCATGGTACCTAGGGCATACATCGTATCACACTCTTAGTACCCTCAGAGGGTGATCTCGCGAAAGCGAGGGTTTCTTGCACCGAGAAGGGATATTACGTAGAGGTTGGGGTATCTGCTTCTCATTTCTTCACTGGAAGCTTGATATCCCATGTTTGGAAGATCCTTGAGCCTACTGCTGCTTGGTTGATTGATTTTAGTTTTATTAGGAGTGTGTTTCTTTGAATTTCATAATTGGCCTTAGGATAAGAGACTTCACAATATACAAGGTATGGAACCTAAAGTTAAGGAACTTGACATTCAAGAACCTCAACACATTGTTTCTTATGAAGGAATGATCATAGATTAAACTTCTGAGACCAGGAGCATACCTCCTGGAAGTGGACAAAATGTTGAAGAACTGGTCACAACCTTTGTATAAAGCCTTGCATCTTACGTGGATTCTCTTTTTACTGATCCACTTGGCCACCCACTCACTAATCCACCTTCTACGAGATATTCAAATGCCTATTCTTCTTACTATTTACCATCCGAATCCAACACTACACAATCTTTTGGTGTGAACCCATCATCTTTTGGTTTTCCCGAAGGACTTGGGAATTTATCTTTTTCCACAACTCCTGTACTTGATACTCTTGGTGCTTCATCTTTATTGGAAATATAAATGACCCAGGTAATCCCGACTCAACCACTTGAGCACACATATCCTTTTGCACATGGGTTAGTTAATATTCCTTCTTCACTATTTCCACACATGCACACACCAAGTGCCTTAGTCGTCCCATCAGTCAGATGGTCAGCAGTCAATTCCTTCACACAACCATGGTTATACAAGATACTCAGCCTCCATCTCATACATCGTAGATGAGTTCACCCTACATTGGAGGTTAGTCTTCAATGGGAGGCTAACCTTCAACTGGGGAGAAGCCTTCAGTTGCAGGGAAACTTTTTACTGGGGGGAAACCTACATGATTGAAACATCAACAAGCCTGGGGGAAAGCCGCTCCCACAAGTCCTTCTATCCCTACTACCACTGGCCTATATCCTAGACAACCATTTTCATGAATTTCTAATCCTTTGTGGGGTCAATCCAATCCGAAAGGAGTTCCTCTGCTAGGAACTTTTCCCTATCAATCCACAAACCCCATGATTCCTACATAAAAGTCCTTTCAATCAAAATACATAGTAGGCGTGTCAAGCCAACCACAACAAATGGGGGGCCATCAAATCAATTTCAGTACGTAGGAGATCCATCTATTCAATCACAGTACATGGGTGGACAATTAGGAAAACCACTTTATATGGGTGGACAACCCAGGAAACCACCATATATGGGAGGACCATCTAGTTTTTCCATCTCACCACAATCTAGATATGGTCCTACTGGTGTTTCCATGCCATATAATTATCACCAGTATCCACAAGTTAACCGACAACTTCCATTCTTGGCTACATTAGATTTTCCAGATCTGTTGCATTTGAAAAATGATCCATACAACATACCCCATTTTGGACTACCATCCCTGCCAAATTACCATCCGACATCCTGAAATTCGACAGAAAACCTAGGGAAGATCCTAACAATCATGTTATGACTTTCCATTTATGGTGTTCATTGAACTCTTTGATGAATGATTCCATCTTTCTTAGACTTTTTCAGAGAACGCTTACATGTGCAACAACGAACTGGTATATCAAGCTTTTACTTAACTCTTTTTTCAAATTTAATTCTCTTGCCATGGCTTTCCTAACACATTTTCAGTTGCCTATACAATATGAGACCAGTACAATTATTTTGACCTCACTCCAACAATCCTCTTCCACCCACATATCTAATCATATTCATGAGTGGAGACAACGAAGACGGTTGATTAAAGCCCTGATTCTAGACCAACTCCTCATAGATTGGTTTACAAAGTTTCTCTTTCCTCCCATTCCTACATTTTTTCTATGGGAAACGTTGCTATTGAGATGCAAGATATCAGTCGTGCGTAGTATTTTTTGGTATATTCCTAGTTCGACACACTTTACGATATGATCCCTAATGCTCCTCGTCTGTCGAACGATCCATCAAGACCTTCTCCAGAACCAAGTTATGTTTCAAACACCAAAACTACTTCCACTCCTTCTCAAAATTTTGAGGTGAATGTGGTCCAATCCACTTCATCTCAATAGCAAGGAGGTAAGACGAAAAACAAAGGTAAATCGAGAAAATCGTCTAACTAGCAGGATACTACTAAGACTGTTGATACTTAACCGACTAGGAAGGATAATTTTCCTTGCATGATATATGAGGAATGCCACTACACAAAATACTTCCCTCATCATGAGGATGTCATTAAATTTATGAAGGGTACCTCCCAACCGGTTCAACAACAACATCTGGTTGCAAAAAACCCTTCCCTTCCGCAAGGGGGAAATGCAGGTCATTCCCACCATGAGGATGATTCCTCGAGTGCCTCTGAGGTGTACATGTTTAAGTTGGTTAATGTAACAACTCAAACAAATAATTATGACACTCCTCTAGGTGATCAGGCTAATGGAAAGGCTATTGATAAACCTGCCACCTCCATTTCTCCTCCATCTTCCAATCCTCTTCAGATTGAGAAGCCGATTTCTGATGTAGATTTGTGCCCGCCCAAAAGCGTAATTCAAAAAGAGACATTTAATCCAAATGCCCACACCTCCCAAAACTACAACATCATTAAAGATTTGGCGCAGACACCTTGTGCTATGCCATCTCCCAAAGTTCTACAAAACTGTCCAAGTCAATGTAGAACCCTGTTTTCAACCATTGGAGATATGGATCCATAGGAATCAAATCTGATTAATTTAATTTGGATTATTTTAACGAGAGGCTCTCCCACCACTTAACATTCCAAATTCAAATTTTTGTTGGTGGAAAGAAAATCCATCGCACTGTTTTGGATGAGGGAGCCTCCACATGTATCATGTCTTTGCCTTGTTGGATAGCCCTTGGTTCTTCTAAACTTAACCAGTCCCCTACCACCTTGAAAACGTTTGATGGATGTGGTTTTCAACCTCACAGACTCTTGCAATATTTCGCTTTGACATTGAAGGGTAAGACTGTTTCGGTCGATATCGAAGTGGTTGATGCGCCCCTTAATTATAATTTGTTACTTGGTCATAGTTGGTTCTATGCGATGCCTGCAGTTGCATATACAATGTTTTGTATCTTACGATTTCCCCATCAAGAAACAATTATCACTGTTTACCAACTTGACTATACAAATCCAGATCTCCACAATGCTGCAACAATAATGTCCCTTTTCTAGGAAAGAATAGTTTTGAGAGTGTAGGAGTAGGCCTTCTTAAGGATTCCTAGCTCATGGGGGTTTTTCCTTTGCCTTCTCCTCCCACCTCGTAGGTTTCCACTTTAAATATGATTTTGACTTAGGTGCAACAATCCCTAGAATCACCTGATCCTTTGGTAGTACCTGGTCGTGATGAGCATAATTATTTTCCTGTCTCAAGATCATTAAAAAATGAAATAGATGCTCATGATAATAGCTCATTGTCTCTTTCAATATCGTTAAAAAATGAAATAGACGCCCTTCCATTCGAATCGATTCTCACTCTAGATCGAGTACGTGAACCTTCCTTTCCTTCGCCTAGTGAAAATGTTGCTATTAGTAACTAGATTCATAAAAAAGGAAAGAAGAAGAGTCATTAGAGGAAACAACTCTTTGGGGGAAGGTATCCAGCCTATGTACATCATGTTGGAAAGAATCCACTAGATGCTATCATGCAAGAAGTGGGAAAAATACCTCTAGAGAGACACACTTCTAGGAGTGATCCTCACTTGGGGGTTGTTCCCATCGTAACGTAGTAGTATTTTCTAGAACGAGATTATTCTTTGTTCTTTCTCGTGCTTGTAAATACATGAGAATAGGTTACCGAGCTCAGTATTTTTTCTTTCTCGTGCTCACTAATACGTGAGAATAGGTTAATGAGTATACTTTTATCTCTTTTTCAGACTCATAAAATCTATACAAAAAAGGAAATATTTGGAGTTTCCTTTAAGCTCTTTTCAGACTCACTAAACACGAAAAGATTGTCGAGTGAGATTAATTACTTTCACACTCATTAAAAGGTTTGAAAGGGAGTATTTCGAGTGGTAGTTTATCTATTTTTCGGCCTCATGAGACTAATTACGAAAAATGAATACTCTAGTCAAGCATGATTAGAATTGTTCTCCCCTGTATTGTTTTACACTTTTTTCGGGCTAGGGAGACTAAATTTATGAAAAAATTCATTCATGGAGTCATATTTAAGTTCTTTTTAGATTCTCTAAATGTGAAAAACCACCGAGTTTACCTTCTTTGGTATCTTAAAACTATGCATCGAAGGACCTGTGTGAGTCCAATCTCCAGGACCCATACATGACTGAACCCCTCCTTCCTTAGGTTCATTAAACATGTGATAAGAGACTCATCTGAAGGATGAGCTATCTTGAGAATCTGTTACCCTCCTCAAGCTCATTAAAAAATAAATAGGTACTCATCAATCATGATGGGGGACAAATTGAAGGAAGTGGGTCAAGTTTTTTGGAACCCTTTATGGAAACTATTGTTTCCCTTGAACATGGCACCTGTTTGCATCTCGTCTTACAGTTGGGTAATATTATTGTATATGAGTCATACCAATTCCATGTGTCACTATAATTTTTCATTCCAGTCGAAGAATTATCTAATTTCCATCACATTATGTTCTTGGTACTCATCAAGTCAATGTTTCCAAGTCACTTGTCATGCCTCATCATGTTCAAGGGAAGTTTCACTTCAAACCATCCATCTGCAGTATTACTAGTTTTCATTTACTGTGTCAGTCCATACTCATTTGATCCACCATATTACATCACTTTCCTATGTCTGTTTCATGTCGATGATGTGGGATACATCAAGGCCCTCCTTCAAAAAGTCTATTCCTATCGACTTCAACACATCATCTAGGAATTAAACTTAGAAACTAGTTAGTAGCTTGGGACCTGCATGCTTCGATGGCATGCCTCCTCACTTCCAACAATAGGTTTACATAATTTACCTCTGATCAGATGATTACACGAGTGTTCAACTTCAACTCATTTATTCACATTCACTAGAATGTACTACGATACCTTGGGAGTCATTGTCATCATTGGTGATTTCCATTGCACTTGTTAATGATATACATTAATGACTGGTAATCAAGTAGTTTCTACCATGTTTGACACCAATTCATTTATTCACATGGTTAGATTCGTATCGTTTCGGGATCGGGACAAAAAACCTGGGTTGGGTGCTCAATCTGTTATGTGCGTTTCCCAGGTTGGGATGGAGATCATTTGAGCATGTAAAATATTTCGGCACAATCACCATGCTGACAATATTACTAATATATATATTGTCACATAGATCCACATTGTATTGATCCGTGGCTATGTTTTGTCATCTCGTAGGTGCATTGTTTATTTTTTTGTGGCTACGATTAGTTCATGTCATGGAGGTATGGATCCACATTGTATATCTAGTGGCCATATCCTTAGTCAGTCTTCTCATGGATATGTAGTGTATTGGTCGGTGACCATTCTTTGATTCATCTCATATTCCAAGAATAGGTATGCATACCTAGGAAATATAACATACTTTTATACTAACTGATGATTTTTTTAAGCTTCTGCCAGGTTCTCCTACTCCAACACCCTTGCATTGAAGAATTTGTAAAGTGTTTCGGCCATCAGTTTCTCTTCTGACCTCACACTTTAGGGGGAATCTGTTACACACCAAAATGTCACACTTAAGTGTCACACCTATTTACACCCAAGTGTCACAAGTGTCATAAAATGTCGTATGCACCTTACGAAGTGTCACATGCACTTTTTCAAAGTGCCATATGCACCTTACTAAGTGTCACATGCACTTTACTAAGTGTCAAAACACCTTGACACCATGAAAGAACATTTGTCACAATCCCTAGTCAACGTGGAGGAGAAAAATATCATATGAAGGTCAAAATACTATGCGCACATGAATTATTCATTATTATTCATAAAAAGGAAATTAATTTAGTGTGAGAATACACCTCACATTTAGTTTCCTAATCTCAAGGAGAATTTGAGAATCTCATGGATGGTTGAGAGATTTTCTCAAACCAAAATCCTAATTTTGTGGATCTTGAGAGATATTTTCTCCCTAAAAATCTTGGAGATCCCAATTTAGTGGATCTAGTGAGTGATATTCTCCATGGTGGTCAATCCTCCAAATCCTATATAATGAGGGATTTCCATGGTGAATATTTGAGGTAAAAAAACTTTGATCCCGAGGAAAGAATTCAACATTTTGATTTCAAGATTAGTGTAAGGGGATGGACGAGGAGATCTTGGTGAAGACACTGCATCATCAATCATGCTTTTTAAGTTCCTTATTTGTATTTCCAATTAATATCATCTTGGCCTATTCCCTTCAAGTTCATGTGTTCTACATTTTCTTGTCTATTGTCATTTCGGTCTTCATAGATAGATTTTCTTTCTACAATCATCTAGACTAGGAAGAAGAGTTTGTTTTCTAGTCTTTGCGGGGTTTCATTTGCATTGAGGATATTGAATATCAAGCCTACATATTGGAGCAATGAGGATGGACATTGCAACAAGGTATGCCACATTATTCTACTCTCTTGCTTGCTTGATTGATTTAGATCTATAGGGAAAGTAGTAACCACTTTTTCACTTCTTTCTTTGGACCAAAGATAGGGGTCTTAGTTCAAAGGGGAGCTTAGCCTATATACAGGGTAAGATTTCTCACAACAATTCCATGCCATGCCTTGCCTTGTCATGCCATGCCATGCCTTGTCTTTCCTTGCCTTTCCATGACACACCATGCCATGCCTTTCCCTCCTATGCCTTTCCATACCATGCCTTGTCTTGCCTTGCCTTACCATGACATGTCTTTCCAAGCCATGCCATGCCTTGCCAAGCCATGCCATGACATGCCTTGCCTTGCCATGCCATGCCATGGCATGCCTTGCCTTACCATGCCATGCCTTTTCTTTCCATTCCTTGCCTTGCCATGATATGCCATGCCATGCCTTGCCTTTCCATTCCATGCCATGCCTTGCCTTTCCATGCCATGCAATGGAATACTTTCTCTTTTCTTTCCTTAACATGACATGCCATGCCTTTCCATGCCTTGCCTTGACATGCCATGCCATGCCATGCCTTGCCTTACCATGACATGCCTTGCCAATCCATACCATTGCATGCCATGCCATGCATTTCCATTCCATTCCATGCCATGCCTTGCCTTGCCTTGCCATTCCATGTCATGCCTTGCTATACCATGCCTTGCCTTTCTATGACATGCCATGCCTTTCCATTCCATGCCTTGCCATGCCATGCCTTGTCTTGGCTTACCTTGCCATGCCATGCCATGCCATGCCTTGCCTTTCCAAGCCATGCCATGGCATGCCATTGAAATACCATTCTATTTCCATGCCTTTCCAAGCCAATAAATGATATTAACTAAGTTCAAACAAGTCAATGGGAAGTCCCAAACACCACAAATCAACAAGGAAACTATAGATATTATAAAACTTGTGATTAATATGTTTAACTTCAACAATATGACAAGTTACAATAGGATAAATAATATCCCTTAAAACAAGTAATCATGCAAAGAAAGGGGGCTGAAAATGCAATCCTAAACTAGGGTTTAGATAAAAAAAATGCTTGTTGAAATGGAATATGACACATAACAACCCTAGAGTATTCAATACATCAAGCCCTAAAGAGATGAAAATTATGAAAGAAATGTAATAAAAGGTGTCAAGGTGTATTATAAGGGTGAAATATGACAATTAAACCGTAGACATGAAGATAACAAGGTTGGAAATTGAGGGTAATTCCTAATCTAACCATGAAATTAAGAGTTTCAAGACAAGCTTAATTCAAGAAGAATATGAGATAACATGCAATATCACCACTTTGATAAAACATTTATTTAATACATTCAAGAAATAACCATCAATGATTTAGAATGAACACTTACTAGGTAAATCAATGATCATCAATGAATTCCTAACCATAAAATAATCCACAAAACTTGAAACACTGATCAAAGGTATGTTCATAGTTTTGAAACATGTATTATCATAATTAATAGGATTTACATAGAAAGTGATGTCAATAAATAGATTTATGTTCCATCCTTATGGTGTAGTCTCATTACACCAATGATCCATAATGCCTTGCCTTTGCATGCCTTTCCATGTCATTCCTTGCATTGCCTTTCCTTGCCATGCCATGCATTTCCTTGCCTTTCTATGCCATGCCTTGGATTTCCTTGCATTGACTTTCCTTGCCATGATACACTATTCCATTCCATGCCATTCTTTTCCTTTACATTTCTTTTCTTGCCATGCCATGCATTTCCTTTCCTTTCCATGCCATGCCTTGCATTTCCTCTCATTGCCATGCCATGCCTTGCCTTTCCTTACCATGCCATGCCATGCCATGTCATCCCATAACTTGCCTTTGCATGTCTTTCCATGACATGCCTTGCATTTCCTTTCCTTTCCATGCCATGCATTTCCTTTCATTTCCATGCCATGCCATGCCATGCCTTTCCTTGCCTTGCCTTGCCATGCCATGCCATGCATTGACTTGACTTGCCATGCCATGCCATGCCTTGCCTTTCCATGCCATGCCTTTCCTTTCCATGATTTTCTATGCCATGCCTTGCTTTAACATGCCATGCCTTGCCATGCTTTTCTATTTCATGCCATGCTATTCATTTCCTTTCCATGCCATGCCTTCAATTGTGTAATATACCTTATGTATATTACAATGCCATTAATTATTACTTTTAATGTAAAGCCACATATTTTTAGACAAAAGACGTGACTCTACTCATAAACATGTATTTATACACATTATTGTACATTTGAATAAGACATCGAATAATAACTTTATAAAATATAAAATATATACTTATATATATATATATATATATATATATATATATATATATCCAGTTTTCAACTTCCAGTTGGTATATGAGTGTTCCTTTTCCTCGCATCCTCCAAAGTTGTGACCTCCATTCACCCCTCTCCCACTCCCACTCCCTTGGTATCAGAGCATTCTTTTTGTATCCTCCGCAGTTCCTCACCCACTCCCATGCATATCCTCTTCCACTCCCACTGCCATGCTCTCCCACTCCCCCGCAGATCCTCTCCCACTCCCACTCCCACACAGTCCCACTCCTCCCACTCTTGTCTGTAGTCCGCAATGAACGTCGCGACCTCCTTATTTGTTTCCATTCACCACGCTCCTCTTCACTGCCATTTTCCCCATGCAACCAACATCATGACCTCCCACTAGTCCTATTCACTGCCATTCTCCCCCCTCCTCTTCACTTCCATTCGATCTCTACCCTCTTCATCCTCCGCCATTCTCCCTTCACACTCTTTTCTACCATGCACCCTCCTCCTCTTTACTTCCATTCGACCTCCAAACATGTGACCTCATCTTTGTTTCCATTTCCATTTCCTTTTTATTTTTGGGTTCCCTCCATTCACGTAATTCACTACTTAATTGCCCTCATTCCCCTTTGTTCCATATGCCATCTCAATCCACCATTCATTTTCCCTCCTCTCCTCGCGGATCCCACCGTCCTCCTCCACTATTTTTGTTTCGTCCAAACCCTAAAACCTTGATTCTCCCTATAAGACTAATTCTCCTTCCCTCCTCCATGATTTTCCTTCCATTTGATACCAAACCCTATATTTAATATTAAAATATTAAATATAATAAATATTTAATACATCAACCTCAACATGAGTAACATGAGGAGAAAGCTAGGAGAAGTAGAGAAAAAGATAGAGAAAAACACTCCCCCCACGCTGGATCTAAGTGAAGGCCTCAAAGAGTTCTTTGTAGGCCTTATAAATCAAGTAAGTACTTTGTTCGATGCCAAAATTGACAAACTAAATGAAGAACTAGCGGAATGCAACAAAAACTACCAGGACATGAGATTAGAGCTTGAATCAATCGAAAAGGGGAGTAGAATCCCAGGTAACTCAACTTCGCAGTGGGGGCCTCACCAATCACATTACTCACCTAAAATGGGAACGTCTAATAATGGCATGCCCAAGGCAAATATTATTGTTATCTAATTTCATGGATCATATGAAAGAGAAGAAACAATATGGGTAAATAAAATCGAGCAATACTTCAGGTATTACCATATTTCTGATGATGAAGAAAAAATTAATGTCACATCTATACATTAGGACAAGGATGAAAGTAGCAGAAGACATACCGATGAAAATTGCCACCAAAAAATCACATCAAATCCATGTAATAGAGGTGAGTAGCCTATAAGCCTCCCATCCAATGGGACATATCTCACGTTTAAATATCATTCCCACTCTTGGGACACTTTCTACTGTGATTTTCGTCAAATGACGAGAATCGACAAAAAACGAGCCAATGTCGAGTTTGAAGAAGATAACAATATTAAACTCATTGCATAAAACTCCACAGGAACATTGTTAGACCAATATGACAATGATGAAAGAGAGGGTGAGATCCCTACCATTCGATGGTTAAAGAAACGTGACTAGAATTTTGAAGAAGATAACCATTTGGTGTCAATAGTGAGTGTTAATACAATGTTTTTATTTCTCTAGTACCAAACTCAGGAAGTAGAGAGTTTATCAGAGAATATTGATATACATGAATTAGATGATCGATGGAATGGGGAGAACGTTGATCGTTTCAGATTCAAAAGTCAAATTGAAGACTATCTCACAACATTCACATTTCCATACAATATTATTGTTCTTTGATGTATGCAAGATTATTTCCAACACAACCAAGGAGTCAATTATTCCAATCAAATTATATGGAATTCCATTTTCACATGGCGTCAGATCAATCAACATTTAGAGGAATGTACGTATAACGTCGATTTTGGATATTAAATTATTGATATTGGCGTGAGAAAATTTGGAGGGGAAAGAGTAATTAGTAGTCCCATGAAGGAAAAACAGGTACCCAATAGTCTTCGTGTAGCAGTCAATGAGATACTAGTAGTTATGTTTTACAAAAAAAGTGAAAAAAATGATGGAGTGATGTGCCCAGTGTGTCAAGAAAAGTTTTCCACTAAACAACATGCAAAAAATTTGCCATGAAAACACCTCTATCATTCAAAGTGCACTCTCAAATGGTTTCATCATAGAAATTCATGTCCAATGTACAGATCTGAGAAAAAGGACTTTGGTATCCCCATTGGAATCCTCACCATCCATTTCAGTGAAAAAACCGGACGTGCTATAGTTACCGATCAAATTGCTACTCCAGATTTTTAGACATCTACATACACTTTCAAAAATACCGCAGAATTGATTGCATTCTAGGAGGGTAGAAACATAGGTTATGAATATGGATGTTATGGAAACCCTACCACACAGGTTGTTGAGGAAAAAATTCAGTACATGTTTTTACACAAAGTCTTGGGAGGTGTACTATGTCCAAATGCTACTTACCTAAATCTTCGAGAATAAAATACCTTGCTCCTTCATGTACAACAAAAGGAGAGACGACATTTTAAGGATGTGAAAGCTATTTAGTAGAACACCTAATACTTGGAAACAATTGCGAATATATTTAAAAAAACACTTTGTAATCAGTGAAGAAACATCACTACTTAGATGAAAAAAGTTTCATAAGATTGTGTTTACCTATGCTTTGAGGATGAAGCTTATTTTTAGGAGGGATGACTTGTAATATACCTTATGTATATTACAATGCCATTAATTATTAATTAAATCATTAATGTAATAATTATTATTTTTAATGTAAAGTCACGTCTTTTTAGACAAAAAGATGTGACTCTACTCATATATGTGTATTTATACACATTTTTGTAAATTTGAATAAGACAATGGATAATAAATTTACAAAATATAAAATATATATTTTTATATACATCTGATTTTTAGCTTCCAAATACCAAGTGGAGGATGAAAACCGAATATATATAAAAATATATATTTAATATTTTATAAATTTATTATCCATTGTCTTATTCAAATGTACAACAATGTGTATAAATACATGTATATGAGTAGAGTTACATATTTTTGTCTAAAAAGACGTGACTTTACATTAAAAGTAATAATTATTACATTAATGATTTAATTAATAATTAATGGCATTGTAATATGCATAAGGTATATTACAACTTGCCTTACCTTGCCATACCATGCCATGCCATGCCTTGCCTTGCCATGACATGGAAAGGTAAGGCAAGGCAAGGCATGGCATGGAAAGGGAAGACATGGTTTGGAAAGGAAATATATTGCATGACACTTCAAGGCCTTATTGATCCATGCCATGTCATGCCATACCATGCCATGCCATGCCTTTCCATACCATACCTTGCCTTGCCATGGCATGGAAAGGGAAGGCATGTCATGGTAAGGAAATTCATGGATTGGTAAGGAAAGAGATGTCATGTCACTTCAAGGCCTTATTGATCCATGCCATGCCATGCCATGCCTTTTCTTTTCATTCCATGCCATGCCATGCCATGCAATGCTTTCCTTGCATTTCCATTATATGCCATGCCTTTCCTTGCCATGCCCTTCCATGCCATGCCTTTCCTTGCCATGCCATGCATTTCCTTGCAATTCCATGCCATGCCATGCCATTCCTTTCCATTCCATACCATGCCATGCCATGCCTTTCCATGCCATGCCTTGTATTGCCTTCACTTTCCTTTCCTTTCCATACCATGCCTTGTATTTCCATGGCATGGCAAGGGAAGGAAAGACAAGGCGTGGCATGGAAAAAAAATGAATGACTTGGAAAGACAAGAAATGGCATGGAAATTCAAGTCCTTATTGATCCATGCCATGCCATGCCATGTGATTCCTTTCCATGCCATGCCATGCCATTCATTGCCTTGACATGCCATGCCTTTCCTTTGCATGACTTTCCATGCCATGCCTTGCATTTCCTTTCCTTTCCATGCCATGCCATGCCATGCCTTGCCATGCCATGCCATGCCTTTCCTTTATATGCCATGCATTGCCTTTCCATGTCTTGCCATGCCATGCCTTTCCTTTCCATTCCATTCCATGCCATGCCTTACCTTGCCTTGCCATGCCATGCCTTGCTTTGCCT
Organism: Picea mariana; assembly: GCA_032191745.1. NCBI lineage: Eukaryota > Viridiplantae > Streptophyta > Pinopsida > Pinales > Pinaceae > Picea > Picea mariana. The sequence continues at coordinate 225,580 of JASDQU010102328.1, read as the reverse complement.
TTCCATGCCATGCCATGCCATGCCTTTCCTTTCCTTGCCTTGCCATGCCATGACATGACTTTCCACGCCATGCGATGAATTTCCTTGTGTTATACACCATTTTTTCACACCTAGCCAAGTGTTTCAAGTGTCACATTTCACTTTGTTAATTTTTGCAAGTGTCAGATCTCACATTGCTAAGTGTTGCAATTGTGAAATCTCACCCGTAAGTGTCAAAAATGCAATGGGGTAATGTCATGGAATACGTCTCGTACTTTTATAAGTATTACAACCTTGAAACCATGTAAAAATCACATGTCATGATCCCTAGTGAAGTTAGAGGAGAAAAAACATCATTTGGAGGTCAAAAACCCACCTTTTCCCTTATTTTTCTAGCCTTGTTTGAGCAAGGACGACCCCCTCCCCACTCCGGGGGAGCATCCCTCTTCATTTTCCATTTCAAGGGGAGAATCCAAGATGCCCTGTCTGATCCAGATTTTATGAGCATAACAAAATGACTACATATTATTAACAGGTGATTAACACAAAATAACATAGATATAGTAAAAATGGTTTTCTATTCAATAAGGAAATAAGCTAAAACTGTAAAATGCAGCAGAAACAAGCTTGCTGGAATGGCGTCGGCTTATCTCTAAGGAGAGATGTGACGACTGCGCTCATTCACAAGAAGATGATTAAAATGAGGCTCTGAAGGCATTTTTACAATAAACAAAATGACAAAAACCCTAGACATCCAAAAACCTAACCATAGGAGATGAAGCACCAAAAGTCATGTGGGCCCCGTCTGGGTAAGTTAGTACATCAACTTCTCGGGGTCGTAACTTTTGCATACAATCTCTGTTTTAGGCATATGATAGCCCATTGGAAAGGTATCATCGAGGAGATTCATTTTGGTGGATCAATCATGCCTTTGACTATGATTGAGAAGATCAATCCCTAAAAACCTTCATTTAGGCCCTCAAAATGGCTCTGGAAGTTAAAACTGCTAAAAATAGTAAATTGCCAAAATTGTCAAAAAACTGTTTTGAGCCAGTTGGAAGAGATGGGTGGCTACCAATATCCACCTAGATCAATCCTCCCTCCTTAGGAAGCAATGGTCTCCATTGCATTGAGTTCCCCCATCTGATGAGGAAATTTCTGTTGAATTTGGCCTCGGGTGAGCCACTTGCCTTGGTGCAGGAGATTCCCTGCTTTGATGAATCGATAAAGATGGATCCTTTGTTGTCAAGTTCCCTTGATATGTGTGTCCACAATTTGATCGTTGGATGCCTGTTGTATGCAATCGGGGTTGATATCTGTTGGTGTCACTTGCTCTGCTATGTCTGAGGTGTCCAATAATGGTGGGAAATAAGGGTGAAGGAGATCCACTTTGAACACTAGGTGCAGGCCAAGGAAAGGAGGAATGCTGAGCTCAAAAGAATTATCCCCCAAAACCTTGGTGATGGTGTATGACCCATAACGGAGTGGGTGAAGCTTCTGATGGGGTCTTGTAAGGCGTTCTTTCTGCAAGTGCAACCAAACTTTGTCGCCCACCTGAAACTTATGTGGCACCCGATGTTGATCATGGCGCTACTTGCAATTGTCATTGGACTTCTATAGGATATCCTAAACCTATTGGTGGATGTGCTGGATCCGCTAAATGAATCGGGTGGCTTTGTTAGCTTCAGTTGGAGTAGGAGATGAGTCGGTCGAGGTGACCTTAAGGGGAAGTGAAACATCTATGGGACCCAATGGTTGGAATCCAAACCCCACCTGAAAGGGGTTGTGGCCGGTTGAGCTATGCAGGGCTCGATTGTAGCTATGTTAGACATAGGGAAGGCTCTCATCCCATGTGCAAGGGGGATTTGAATTATACATGTGAAGGATATGCACAATCATTCAATTTATGACCTCGGTTTGGCCATCTGTTTGGGGGTGGAAGGTCGTGGATTTGGTGAGCTTGGTGTCTAGTAGTGACCAAAGGCTCGACCAGAATGCTCGACCAAAATGTGATGAGAAATTGACTGTCCTGATCTGAGACAATGGTTTATGGGATTCTAAAATGTACCCAAACTCGTTCAAAGAAGATATTGGCAGTGGCCTCTGCTGTGATTTTCTTCTTGCAGGCAACCAGAATCGCCATCTTAGAAAAGCAATCAAAAACCACAAAACATAGTCATTTCCCCGCTTGGTGGATGAGAGGCCCGACATGTAGTCCATTGAGATGGATTCCCATGGCCTGTTAGGAGTAGGAAGAGGGGTGTACAAGCCCTATTTCTTAGTGGTCGGTTTGGTAATAGCATAGGTAGTGCAGGACCTGATATACTTGCTGACCTCCTATCAAAGTTTCAACCAGTAGAAATGCTTCTATAGCATCGCCACTATCTTTTTGACGTCGATGTGTCCTGCCACCCGACATTAGTGGGCTTCCTAGATTAGATTCACTCGCTTACTTGATGGAACACATATATGGCCCAGACGACACAACAACCCATTCTGAAGATGGAAATTATCAACAACCGCGTTTTCACCCAACATTTGGGAGGTGGTGGTGAAGTCCAGGTCCGTCTCATAGAGTTGGGGCCATCTAGAGGTCTCATGGCCGCAGGAGTCTAGCACTGTGGTGAGTGCCGTGNGGTGATCATTCTGCAATTTTCCTTGTGTCTGCATGAACTACAATGGATTATGATTAGTGTGGATGATTGTCTCCTTCCCAAGAATGTAACGTCTCCACTGGCAGCATGCCTGCATAATGGAGTACATTTCTTTGTTGTAAGTAGGGTACTTACAGACAACATTTGATAGTGTCTCACTATGATAGGCCATAGGGTGGCCGTGCTGAGTGAGAACAATGCCCACCACATATTTTGAAGCCTTTGTCTTGATCTCAAAGGGATGTTGTAGGTCTGGTAGTGAATGTACTAGGGCTGAGCACAAGCACTACTTCAAATCATCGAACACTTGTTTTTGGGACTGGTCCCACACAAATTTCACCTTACCACCACCCATGGTTATTTGGATGAGGGCCCATGCAATATGAGATAATCCCAACATGAACATGCGGTAGAAATTAGCAAGGCCCAAGAAGCTTCGAAGCTCAGTGAGTGTGGTTGGGGATGGCTAGTCACGGATGACTTGGATCTTGGCTGGATCCACATGTAAACCATGCTGATCAATTATGTAGCCCAGGTAACGGACCTTGTCCATGCGGAAGGAGCATTTTTCCAAGTTGGCATATATCTTGTGCTACCGCAAGGTGTGTAGAACCTGCTGAATATGCTGCAAGTGTTCGGCCCAAGTCTTGCTGTAAATGAGAATATCATCCAGATACACCACTACAAAAGTATTGGTGAATGGTCGCAGGATATCGTCCATCATCCTCATGAAAGTGGCTGGAACATTTTTCAAACCAAAGGGCATGGCCAACCATTAAAAAAGGCCTTCCTTTGACCTGAAGGTGGTTTTAGATACATTTGTCTGTTCTATCAAGACCTGGTGGTAGCCAGACTTCAGATCAATCTTACTGAAGTATTTGGCCCCCGTGAGTTGATCAAGGAGGTCGTCGATTTGGGGAATCGGGTACTGATTTATGACTGTGATTTTATTCAGAGCCCGGTAATCAATGTAGAGTCACCATGTTCCATATTTCTTCTGTACCGACATGATTGGGCTCCCACAAGGTGATGATTTGGGACGGATGTGCCCCTTGTGGAGCAGTTATTGGATTTGTCGCTTGATCTCCTCATTCTCTAACAAAGAGTGACGATAGACTGACCCATTGGGCATCAGTGTTTCGGGGGTCAGATCGATGGGGGGCTTGACCTGGCAGTGCAGAGGTACCCCGGTAGGTGAGGAGAAGATATCCGAGTATTCTTCCATGACCTTATCTACTTGCTGCTGCTGTGTGGAGAGGTCGGTCGCAAAGACCCTGGATGTGGTTGTGATCTTTTGCTTATTCTGAGAGAGAATCACTAAGAAGAAAAACTTCCCCGTCTGAGAGATGACCTTCCTGTATTGCTTAGCAGAGATCAAGGAAATAACACTAGGTGGGACTGCCTTGGGCATGGATGATTTTAGGGGATAAATTTCGCTCATGGGCTAATTTTCCATGCTTTTTCCAAAAACGAGATTCGCTATTTTAAAAATGTTTCACCCAATTCTATAGGATAAAATTATTTTACCTTAGAAATCGCCAAAATTTTATAAAAACTATATAAAATACTTAGAAATTTGGATATTTTTACAAAAATATTGCCAAACATTTATAGTAGGCATATGAAGGATTAGTAAGATTCTCCAAGGTTTCTACATTTAAAAATAAATTTCCATCCTTAAAATCATCCCTGGCCTTGGGTATCCTGTACAATTTCCTGTTCAAAGTAATAATATCACTACGAGTCCTAGAATCATATACTGCATGAAGTTTCTGTAAATAAGGTTGGCCCAAAGAACATCACAAATTTCAAGAGGAGAAATATCACACAATACCTCCTCTTTGAAGGGCTTGATGTCGTACGACAGTTGACACTGTTGGCTGATGCTAAGATCGCTTCCTTGGTTGAGCCATCCAATGGTGTAGGGTTGTGGGTGCGGTTTTGTTGGCAGGGCCAGCCTCTTGACGACCTTTGCTGATATGAGTTTCTTCTGGCTACCGCTATCCACGATGAAGTCAAATGGGGTGCCTTTTACCCACATCTATGAACGTAAGAGTCATTCTCCTTCTTCTGGCTTGTCTGGTTCACCAGGCTAGAGCTTGGTGGTAGCAACAGTGGCACTAGGTTCCGTGTCAATGATCTGTCTTCCCCTTTCTGGTTCTGGCTTAGAGTTTCAACTCGCATCTGATTTAGAGGCTTTCACCTCGGCCACTAGTGACTACTTTGAGTGGCAGTCAACAGTGTTATGCCAAGGGATCTTATGGAAGTCACACCACTTCTCGATATCTTTCTTTGTCTTTCTAGTGCCCTTCTTTGCTTGCATCTTGGACTGGTTGTCCTGATACTATCCATATTTTCTCTGTCCTTTGTTCTGTGGGTTGGGGCACCATTTCCTAGCTTTTGTTGTGAGGGGTTCCCAGGCCCAAATTGTCGTGTCTTTTGTTTGATCTTTTGCTCAATTTNTTTGCTTGCATCTTGGACTGGTTGTCCTGATACTATCCATATTTTCTCTGTCCTTTGTTCTGTGGGTTGGGGCACCATTTCCTAGCTTTTGTTGTGAGGGGTTCCCAGGCCCAAATTGTCATGTCTTTTGTTTGATCTTTTGCTCAATTTGATGGCATATCGGTAGGTCGCGCCCAAGGATGAGATGTCCAAAAATTTCATTTCGGTCTAGATATATCTATATAAAGCGCCATGATACTTGAGCACCATATGTCACTCTGAATCTTTGATACCCATCTTGGTGCGCATGGTATGAAAGATATTTGTGAAATCTGGCACTGCTTGGTCTCTTTCTTGTGGCAGTGTGGTCTATTTGGTATACAAGTCGTCATAACTTCTGACAGGGTAGTATTGTTCCTTAATAACATCCTTGAAGGATTCCCAGGTGGCCGTGACTGTAAATAATGAGGGTTCCTCTGTTTCCTTTTGGTCATAGAATGTTTCCCACCAATCTTTGACATGGGGAATGACTTTGAGGAGCGAAAAAGTAATATTTTCTCTATTTGAAAAGTTATGGATAGAAAAATAACCTTCTAGTAGATTCAACCACTTGTCTACAACATCTGTGTCTATCTGACCTTCAAATATAGGAATCTTGAAGTTTATTTGTACCTTGAAGGAGGTGGCACCTTTGCTTGAAGAAGATGCATTTCCTGTTGGGTAGCTGCCGAAGGATTTGGGCGAAATTATCCATTATCTCATTCCTTTGTTGCGTGAGGGCTTCCTCAATCAACAGTTTGAAAGAATATCATGTCCTGTTATATTTATTTTCTTCTGCCATGAGAGGTCACTTGGGCGTGCGAGAACTTTTTTCCTCAAGAGAAACAAGCTCGAGACCCAACTCTTTATACTTCAACCTCGTTCGGGACATGCATTAAGATGACAAGGAGAATACTGATACCATTGATCTGGATTTTATGAGAAGAACGAAATGACTATAGATTATTAACAGGTTCTTAACACAAAATAACAGAGATACAGTAAAACTAGTTTTCTAGTCAATAAGGAAATAAGCTGAAACTGTAAAATGTAGCGAAAACAAGCTTACTGGAATGGTGGTGGCTTATCTCTGAAAAGAGATGTGATGGTTGCACTCATTCGCAAGAAGATGATTACAATGAGGCTCTGAAGGCATTTTTACAATAAACAGGAATGTCAAAAACCCTATACACCCAAAAACCTAACCCTAGGAGATGAAGCGCCAAAAGTCATGTGGGCCTCGTCTCGGTAAGTTAGTACATCAACTTCTCGTGGTCGTAATTTTTGCATATGATCTCTGTTTTAGGTGTATGATATCCTGTTGGAAAGGTATCACCGAGGATATTCATTTTGGGGGATTAATCATGCCTCTGTATATCGTCAAGAATCTCTATCATGAAAAACCTTCATTTAGGCCCTCAAAATGCCCCCCAAAGTTAAAACTGCTAAAAATAGTAAATTACCAAAATTGTCAGAAAATTGTTTTGAGCCAGTTGGAAGAGGTGGGTGGCCACCGATATCCACCTAGATCACTGTCTCTCACTCTGGAGGAGTGTCTTTTCTTTTAGGGA
>JASDQU010102328.1:154469-189381 GCA_032191745.1 Picea mariana | reverse complement strand
TGTGTGCTTCTCAATTTCCTAGCTTCAAAAGAAATTATGCCATATGATAGAGCTCCTTAGGTCAAACCTTAGGGTGTTGTAAGGCATAACACAAGCTCCCACCAAATGAAAAAGTTCTCTTAACGTGATACCATCATGTAGAGATTCTCTAGAAATGACATTCTCATTAGCCATGCGAATTTTTCCCCCAATTGCTTTTGAGAACCCCACTTTTTCTAGGTTGACATCAACCTAAGGCTCTCAATCTCACAAACCTCTCTCTCTAGAGATTACAATCCTACCTAGGCTCCAATACCATATGAAATTTTACACCTACAAGAGAGACATAAACACAAGCCTTCACACATAGATAAAATCCCATATCTAATGTGTAAATCCAAACCCAAGAAAACCACACAAAGATATATTTAGTACCCTTGACCAAGTCAACCAAGACCATGCCCAATTCAACCAACACCATTCGTTTGAGACACATTACAATGTAGACAATAAGTCTTTTAAATACACTGCCAGCACATGAAAACCATGGGCTAAAACCATGTGCCACAATAAACCACAAACACTCAATGATTAACCTAACATGGCTTTGAAAGGGAAAGGAGAAATTGGTATTGCTAATGAAACCGATATGGAAACCAAGTCCTCTTACTACTAGTAAGGATGAAGTTCAATATTTAGGAAGAGGATAAAGCAATGTCCATAATAGAACTCTCATTTTGGAATAATAATCAAATAGTCACCAATAATTATAAGACCAACGAAAAGATGTAGTACTATTTAGTCCAAAATAGGTAATGTAACATACAAAAATTTATAACATGAATTATGTGGAGGGAAAAGGTATGAGTGATCACATTTTTTTACTCAATTTATTTTCCCATTTTGCTAGTGTTAGGGATGACTATAAAGTTTTGCAATCCCAACATTTCTAATTTTATTGAATTCATTGCCACAATAGTTTTATACTTTGAAAATAATAACTTATGTTGAACAGAGAAAATTCATATTTTGAGATGGGTTTTGATGCATTGTAAGAAGAAATTAGAAGAATTGATGCAAGAACACCAACATTGGGGGATAAGTTGCTTTCTATGCCAAAAGAAAGGGGAAACAAAATATTTTCCAACAGAGCCATGTTGAAAGACTAACAAAAATGGGTGCAAAAGAAACAAAACAAAACAATTTATGAAGTAATGTAAGGCCACAGTACATGCCAACAACAGGGTGGCAAGCAACCACAAAAATATAAGAACAAGAAAAATATAAGGTGCAATTATTGTGATATGTTAGGGCCCATACAAAGAGACTATTTGAAGTGGAAGATTGCATTGTTTCATCTTGTCATATGTAGAAATCAACATGATCAAGATTTTAAAGTTGATATGGAGAACTCCAATGACTAAGATTTCTTCACTATATACTTATGAACGACATAGCACATGACAAGGAAATAAAAATTTCTCCAGATTTATTGCCATCTTTACATGAATAGAATTATCTAGTTTGGAGATAAAAGCTGCCATAAAGTATATGACATTGGAGAGTTGCAAGTCCCTATTGCTAATGGAGGAAGGAATATTCTGCAAGGAGTGTTGCACGTGCTAAATTTGGCAAGAGATTTGAAATCTATTGCAAAAATAATAGATTTTGGCTAGAATGTTAAATTCCACTTAAAAAATTGGCATTGTGAATAACCAAGCAAGGAATTTTCGTTTATATGCTCCTAAGAAGGGAATTTATATGTTTTAAAGTTAAATTTATAAGTTTCATCATCTATTATAGAAAATAGTTTGTGGACTAGTGTCATTAGAGGTTCATGTGAATGCCAAAACGCTATTAGAAATGAAAAATAAAAGCATGGTAAAATGGATGATGAACCAAAAAAAATTATTTTAATTTGGACTCATGAATATTGTGCAATTGACAAGCAAATTAGAAGGCACAATGTCTACACTAGAATGCGGGGTGCTAGATTTAGTGCACAGTTATATTTGTCGTCCTAAATATGTAGAATATGTATGTGGGATGATTTTTTTTAGAGCTTTCCTTGATGCTTTTAGCAGAAAAACTTGTATTTATTAGTCTAAAATGGTTGGTGCATTTAATGTTTTTCCACAATTTCAAGCAATGGCTGAAAAGTAGTTGGAGCCCTCAAATTATTTTGCAAGAAATCTAGCATAATGAGGATCTCATGAGTCATAGCCATGAGGGAAAGCTAGTGCATGCTAGCTTTCCCTCTTGCACAAGTAGGAGCACATTTCGAAAAACATCATCCCACCTTGGGGGAAAGCTAGTGCATGCTATCTTTCCCTCTTTCCAAAGCAGGGGAACATATTGAACAACATCATCCTTATGAGGGGGAAGGCTAGCACACCCTAGCTTTCCCTGTTGCACAAGCAGGAGCACATCACAAACAATATCATCCCACCATGGCCGAAAGTTAGTGCATTCTAGCATTCCCTCTTGCACAAGTAGGAGCGCATATCGAACAACATCATCCCACCATTAGGCGTGTTAGCTATCCCTCTTGCACAAGAAAGATTCCATCTCAAACAACATCATCCCACCAGTGGGGAAAGCTAGCGCGTGCTAGATTTCTCTCTTGCACAAGCATGAGCTCATCTTGGACAACATCATTCCACCATGGGGGAAGCTAGTGCGTGCTAGCTTTCCCTCTTGCACAAGAACAAGCTCATCTTGGACAACATCATCCCACTCTAGGGTAATTATATCTTGTGCTAGCTTTCCCTAATGGGAAAACACGAGCTCATCTTAGACAACATCATCCCACCGTTGGGGAAAGCTAGCTCATGCTAGCTTTCCCTCTTGCACAAGCACAAGTACATCTCGAACAACACGATTCCACCATAGGAAAAAGATAACGCAAGCTAGCTTTCCCTCTTTCATAAGCACAAGCGCAAATGCATCTTGAACAACATCACTCCAACCTAGGGGAAAGATAGCGTGTGCTAGTTTTCCCTCTTGCACAAGCACTAGCGCATCTCGAAAATCATCCCACCATGTGGGTAAGCTAGCATGTGATAGATTTCTCTCTTGCACAAACACAAGCGCATCTCTAACAACATCGTTCCTTTGTGGGGTAAAACTAGTGCATGCTAACTTTCAGTCTTGCAAAGGCACAAGCACATCTTAAATAACATCATTCCATTGTGGGGAAAAGCTAGCATGTGTTAGCTTTCCCTCTTTCACAAACAAAATCACATCTCGAACAACATCATTCTAGCATGGAGTAAAGCTTGAACATGCAATACTCCCCTCTTGCACAAGCACACACACATCTCAAACAACATCATTGCACCTCTAAGGAAATCTAGTGCGTGTTATCTTTCCCTCTTGCATAAGCACAAGTGCATCTCGAACAACATCATTCCACCATGGTGGAAAGCTACCGCATGCTAGCTTTCTCTCTTACATAAGCATAAGACCATCTCGAACAACACCATTCTAGTGTTATGAATCTCGAACATCATCCTACAATGGGGGAAAGCTAGCACGTGCTAGCTTTCCCTCTTACACAAGCATATACACACCTCGAACAATATCATTCCACTATGGGGGAAAGCTAGCATGTGCTAGATTTCTCTCTTACGCAAGCACAATCACATCTCGAACAACATCATTCCTCCGTGGGGAAAAACCAGTGCATGCTAACTTTCAGTCTTGAAGAAGCACACGAACATATTGAATAACATCATTCCATTGTGGGGAAAAGCTAGTGTGTGCTAGCTTTCCCTCTTTCACAAACACAAGCACATCTCGAACAACATCATTCTAGCATGGAGGAAAGCTTGAACATTCTAAACTTCCCTCTTTCACAAGCACAAGAACATCTCAAACAACATCATTCCACTGTTAAGGAAAGCTAGCACATGTTAGATTTCCCTCTTGTATAAGCACAAGTTCATCTCGAACAACATCATTCCACCATGGTGTAAAGATAGCGCCTACTAGCTTTCTCTCTTGCACAAGCACAAGACCATCTTGAACAACATCATTCTAGTGTTGTGCATCTCGAACATCATCCTACCATGGAGAAAAGCTAGCGCGTGCTAGCTTACCCTCTTACACAAGCATATACACATCTCGAACAAGATCATTCCACTATGGGGGAAGGATAGCGTGTGCAATCTTTCTCTCTTGCACAAGCACAAGATCATCTCGAACAACATCATTCCTCCGTGGGGTAAAACTAGTGCATGCTAACTTTCAGTCTTGCAGAAGCACAAGCACGTCTTGAATAATATCATTCCATTATGGGGAAAAGCTAACCTGTGCTAGCTTTCCCTCTTTCACAAACACAAGCACATCTCGAACAACATCATTCTAGAATGGAGGAAAGCTTGCACATGCTAAACTTCCCTATCGCACAAGCATGTGCTAGCTTTCCCCCATGGTAGGATGATTTTCGAGATGGAAGTTTAGCATGTGAAAGCTTTTCTCTTGCACAAATGGAGGAAAGCTTGCAGATGATAAACTTCCCTCTCACACAAATGGAGGAAAGCTTGCACATGCTAAACTTCCCTCTTACACAAATGGAGGGAAGTTTAACATGTGCAAGATTTCCTCCATGCTAGAATGATGTTGTTCGAGATGTTCTTGTGTTTGTGAAAGAGGGAAAGCTAGCACAGGCTAGATTTTCCCAACAATGGAATGATATTATTCAAGACGTGCTTGTGCTTCTGCAAGACTGAAAGTTAGCATGCACTAGTTTTCCAGTGTTGTGCATCTCGAACATCATCCCACAATGGGGGAAGCTAGTGCGTGCTAGCTTTCCCTCTTGCACAAGCACAAGCTCAACTTAGACAACATCATCCCACTCTAGGGGAATTATAGCTTGTGCTAGCTTTTCCTAATGGGAAAACACGAGCTCATCTCAGACAACATCATCCCATCGTGGGCGAAGCTAGCTCATGCTAGGTTTTCCTCTAGCACAAGCACAAGTACATCTCGAACAAAATGATTCCACCATAGGAAAAAGATAACGCAAGCTAGCTTTCCCTCTTTCATAAGCACAAGCACAAACACATCTTGAAAAACATCACTCCAACCTAGGGGAAAGCTAGCGTGTGCTAGTTTTCCCTCTTTCACAAGCACTAGCGCATATCGAAAATCATCCCACCATGTGGGTAAGCTAGTGTGTTCTAGCTTTCTCTCTTGTACAAAAACAAACGCATCTTGAACAATATCATTCCACTGTGGGAAAAAGCTAGCATGTGATAGCTTTATCTCTTGCACAAGCACAAGCACTTCTCGAACAACATCATTCCTCCATGGGGTAAAACCAGTGCATGCTAACTTTCAGTCTTGCAAAAGCACAAGAACATCTTGAATAACATCATTCCATTGTGGGGAAAAGATAGTGTGTGCTAGCTTTCCCTCTTTCACAAACACAAGCACATCTCGAACAACATCATTCCAGCATGGAGGAAATCTTGAACATGCTAAACTTCCCTCTTGCACAAGCACAAGCACATCTCAAACAACATCATTCCATCATTAAGGAAAGCTAGCGTGTGTTAGCTTTCCCTCTTGCATAAGCACAAGTTCATCTCGAACAACATCATTCCACCATGGTGTAAAGCTAGCACCTACTAGCTTTCTCTCTTGCACAAGCACAAGACCATCTCTAACAACATCATTCCAGTTTTGTGCATCTCGAACATCATCCTACCATGGGGAAAAGCTAGCGCATGCTAGCTTTCCCTCTTACACAATCATATACACATCTCGAACAAGATCATTCCACTGTGGGGGAAGGCTAGCATGTGTAATATTTCTCTCTTGCACAAGCAAAAGCTCATCTCGAACAACATCATTCCTCCGTGGGGTAAAAATAGTGCATGCTAACTTTCAGTCTTGCAGAAGCACAATCACGTCTTGAATAATATCATTCCATTGTGGGGAAAAGCTAGCCTATGCTAGCTTTCCCTCTTTCACAAACACAAGCACATATTGAACAACATCATTCTAGCATGGAGGAAAGATTGCACATGCTAAACTTCCCTCTCGCACAAGCACAAGCACATATCGAATAACATCATTCCATCATTAAGGAAAGCTAGCGTGTGTTAGCTTTCCCTATTACGCAATCACAAGTGCATCTCGAACAACATCATTCCACCATGGAGTAAAGATAGCACGTGCTAGCATTCCCTCTTACACAAGCACAAATGCATCTCAAATAACATCATTCCACTAGTTGTGCATCTCGAACATCATCCTACCATGGGGGAAAGCTAGCACGTGCTTGTGCGAGAGGAAAGTTTAGCATGTGCAAGCTTTCCTCCAAGCTAGAATGATGTTGTTCGAGATGTGCTTGTGTTTGTGAAAGAGGGAAAGCTAGCACATGCTAGCTTTTCCCCACAATGGAATGATATTATTCAAGACATGCTTGTGCTTCTGCAAGACTGAAAGTTAGCATGCACTAGTTTTCCAGTGTTGTGCATCTCGAACATCATCCCACCGTGGGGGAAGCTAGTGCATGCTAGCTTTCCCTGTTGCACAAGCACAAGCTCATCTTGGACAACATCATCCCACTCTAGGGGAATTATAGCTTGTGCTAGCTTTCCCTAATGGGAAAACATGAGCTCATCTCAGAAAACATCATCCCACGTTGGGGAAAGCTAGCTCATGCTAGCTTTCCCTCTTGCACAAGCACAAGTACATCTCGAGCAACATGATTCCACCGTAGAAAAAAGATAATACAAGCTAGCTTTCCCTCTTTCATAAGCACAAGCGCAAACGCATCTTGAACAACATCACTCCAACCTAGGGGAAAGCTAGCGTGTGCTAGTTTTCTCTCTTGCACAAGCACTAGCGCATCTCAAAAATCATCCCACCATGTGGGTAAGCTAGTGTGTGCTAGCTTTCTCTCTTGCACAAACACAAGCGCATCTCGAACAACATCATTCCTTCGTGGGGTAAAACTAGTGCATGCTAACTTTCAGTCTTGCAGAGGCACAAGCACATCTTGAATAACATCATTCCATTGTGGGGAAAAGCTAGCATGTGTTAGCTTTCCCTCTTTCACAAACACAAGCAAATCTCAAAAAACATCATTCTAGCATGGAGTAAAGCTTGAACATGTGATACTTCCCTCTTGCACAAGCACAAACACATTTCAAACAGCATCATTGCACCGTGAAGGAAAGCTAGCGTGTGTTAGCTTTCCTTCTTGCATAAGCACAAGTGCATCTCGAACAACATCATTCCACCATGGTGGAAAGCTAACACATGCTAGCTTTCTCTCTTGCACAAGCACATGACCATATCGAACAACATCATTCTAGTGTTGTGCATCTCGAACATCATCCTACCATGGGGTAAATCTAGCGCGTCCTAGCTTTCCCTCCTACAAAAGCATATACACATCTCGAACAATATCATTCCACTGTGGGGGAAAGCTAGCATGTGCTAGCTTTCTCTCTTGCACAAGCACAAACACATCTCAAACAACATCATTCCTCCGTGGGGTAAAACCAGTGCATGCTAACTTTCAGTCTTGCAGAAGCACAATAACATCTTGAATAACATCATTCCATTATGGAGAAAAGCTAGTATGTGCTAGCTTTCCCTCTTTCACAAACACAAGCACATCTTGAACAACATCATTCCAGCATGGAGGGAAGCTTGAACATGCTAAACTTCCCTCTTGCACAAGCACAAGCACATCTCAAACAACATCATTCCACCATTAAGGAAAGCTAGCGCGTGTTAGCTTTCCCTCTTGCATAAGCACAAGTTCATCTTGAACAACATCATTCCACCATGGTGTAAAGCTAGCGCCTACTAGCTTTCTCTCTTGCATAAGCACAAGACCATCTCGAACAAAATCATTCCAGTGTTGTGCATCTCGAATATCATCCTACCATGGGGAAAAGCTAGTGCATGCTAGGTTTCCCTCTTACACAAGCATATACACATCTCGAACAAGATCCTTCCACTGTGGGGGATAGATAGCATGTATAATCTTTCTCTCTTGCACAAGCACAAGTTCATCTCGAACAACATCATCGCTCCGTGGGGTAAAACTAGTGCATGCTAACTTTCAGTCTTACAGAAGCACAAGCACGTCTTGAATAATATCATTCCATTGCGGGGAAAAGCTAGCCTATGCTAGCTTTCCCTCTTTCACAAACACATGCACATCTCGAACAACATCATTCTAGCATGGAGGAAAGATTGCAGATGCTAAACTTCCCTCTCGCACAAGCACAAGCACATCTCGAATAACATCATTCCACCATTAAGGAAAGCTATCATGTGTTAGCTTTCCCTATTACGCAATCACAAGTGCATCTCAAACAACATCATTCCACCATGGGGTAAAGCTAGCGCATGCTAGCCTTCCCTCTTACACAAGCACAAGCGCATCTCAAACAACATCATTCTAGTGTTGTGCATCTCGAACATCATCCTACAATGGGGGAAAGCGAGCACATGCTATCTTTCCATCTTACACAAGCACAAGCGCATTTTGAACAACATCATTCCAGTGTTGGGGAAGGCTAGCGCATGCTAGCTTTCCCTCTTGCACAAGAACAAGCGCATATTGAACATCATCCTACCATGGGGGAAAGCTAGCATGTCTCTTACAAAAGCATATACACATCTCGAATAAGATCATTCCACTATGGGGGAAAGCTAGCATTTGCTAGCTTTCTCTCTTGCACAAGCACAAGCACATTGCGAACAACATCATTCCTTCGTGGGGTAAAACTAGTGCATGCTAACTTTCAGTCTTGTAGAAGAACAAGAACATCTTGAATAATATCATTCCATTGTGGGGAAAATCTAGCCTGTGCTAGCTTTCCCTCTTTCACAAACACAAGCACATCTCGAACAACATCATTCTAGCATGGAGGAAAGCTTGCACATGCTAAACTTCCCTTTTGCACAAGCACAAGAACATCTCAAACAACATCATTCCACCATTAAGGAAAGCTAGCACATGTTAGCTTTCCCTCTTGCATAAGCACAAGTTTATCTCAAACAACATCATTCTACCATGGGGGAAATCTAGCGCGTGCTAGCTTTCCCTCTTACACAAGCACAAGCGCATCTCGAACAACATCATTCCAGTTTTGGGGAAAGCTAGCACATGCTAGCTTTCCCTCTTGTACAAGTACAAGCGCATATCGAACATCATCCTACCATGGGGGAAAGCTAGCATGTCTCTTACACAAGCATATACACATCTCAAACAAGATCATTCCACTGTGGGGGAAATCTAGTGTGTGCTAGCTTTCTCTCTTGCACAAGCACAAGCGCATCTCAAACAACATCATTCCTCCGTGCAGTAAAACTAGTGCATGCTAACTTTCAGTCTTGTAGAAGCACAACTACATCTTGAATAACATCATTCCATTGCGGGGAAAAGCTACCCTGTGCTAGCTTTCCCTCTTTCACAAACACAAGCACATCTCCAACAACATAATTCTAGCATGGAGGAATGCTTGCACATGCTAAACTTCCCTCTTGGACAAGAAGAATCAAATCTCAAACAACATCAGTCCACCGTTAAGGAAAGCTAGCGTGTGTTATTTTTCCCTCTTGCATAAGCACAAGTGCATATCGAACAACATCATTCCACTATGGGGGAAAGCTAGCACATGCTATCTTTCCCACTTACACAAGCACAAGCGCATTTTGAACAACATCATTCTAGTGTTGGGGAAAGCTAGTGCATGCTAGCTTTCCCTCTTGCACAAGCACAAGCGCATCTCAAACATCATCCTACCATGGGGGAAAGCTAGCACGTGCTAGCTTTCCCTCTTACACAAGTATATACACATCTCAAACAAGATCATTCCACTGTGGGGGAAAGCTAGTGTGTGCTAGCTTTCTCTATTGCACAAACACAAGCGCATCTCGAACAACATCATTCCTTTGTGGGGTAAAACTAGTGCATGCTAACTTTCAGTCTTGCAGAGGAACAAACACATCTTGAATAACATCATTCCATTGTGGGGAAAATCTAGCATGTGTTAGCTTTCCCTCTTTCACAAACACAAGCACATCTCGAACAACGTCATTCTAGCATGGAGTAAAGCTTGAATATGCTATACTTCCCTCTTGCACAAGCACACACACATCTCAAACAACATCATTCCACCGTTAAGGAAAGCTAGCATGTGTTAGCTTTCCCTCTTGCATAAGCACAAGTGCATCTCAAACAACATCATTCCACCATGGTGGAAAGCTAGTGCATGCTAGCTTTCTCTGTTGCACAAGCACAAGCACATCTCGAACAACATCATTCCTCCATGGGGAAAAAACAGTGCATGCTAACTTTTAGTCTTGCAGAAGCACAAGAACATCTTGAATAACATCATTCCATTATGGGGAAAATCTAGTGTGTGCTAGCTTTCCCTCTTTCACAAACACAAGCACATATCTAACAACATCATTCAAGCATGGAGGAAAGCTTGAACATGCTAAACTTCCCTCTTGCACAAGCACATGCACATCTCAAACAACATCATTCCACTGTTAAGGAAAGCTAGCGCGTGTTAGCTTTCCCTCTTGCATAAGCACAAGTGCATCTCGAACAACATCATTCCACCATGGTGGAAAGCTAACGCCTGCTAGCTTTCTCTCTTGCACAAGCACAAGACCATCTCAAACAACATCATTCTAGTGTTGTGCATCTCGAACATCATCCTACCATGGGGAAAAGCTAGCGTGTGCTAGCTTTCCCTCTTACACAAGCATATACACACCTCGAACAAGATCATTCCACTTTGGGGGAAGGCTAGCATGTGCTATCTTTCTCTCTTGCACAAGCACAAGTGCATCTCGAACAACATCATTCCTCTATGGGGTAAAACTAGTGCATGCTAACTTTCAGTCTTGCAGAAGCACAAGCACATCTTGAATAACATCATTCCATTGTGGGGAAAAGCTTCCCTGTGCTAGCATTCCTTCATTCACAAAGACAAGCACATCTCCAACAACATCATTCTAGCATGGAGTAATGCTTGCACATGCTAAACTTCCCTCTTGCACAAGCACAATCAAATCTCAAACAACATCGGTCCACCGTTAAGGAAAGCTAGCACGTGTTAGTTTTCCCTCTTGCATAAGCATAAGTGCATATCGAACAACATCATTCCATAATGGGGGAAAGCTAGCACGTGCTATCTTTCCCTCTTACACAAGCATAAGCGCATTTTGAACAGCATCATTCCAGTGTTGGGGAAAGCTAGCGCATGCTAGCTTTCCCTCTTACACAAGCACAAGCGCATCTCGAACATCATCCTACCATGGGGGAAAGCTAGCATGTCTCTTACACAAGCATATACGCATCTTGAACAAGATCATTCCAATGTGGGGGAAAGCTAGCATGTGCTAGCTTTCTCTCTTGCACAAGCACAAGCGCATCTCGAACAACATCATTTCTCCGTGGGGTAAAACTAGTGCATGCTAACTTTCAGTCTTGCAGAAGCACAAGCACGTCTTGAATAATATCATTCCATTGTGAGGAAAAGCTAGCATGTTCTATCTTTCCCTCTTTCACAAACACAAACACATCTCGAACAACATCATTCTAGCATGGAGGAAAGCTTTCACATGCTAAACTTCTCTCTCGCACAAGCACAAGCACATCTCGAATAACATCATTCCACCGTTAAGGAAAGCTAGCGCGTGTTAGCTTTCCCTATTACGCAATCACAAGTGCATCTCGAACAACATCATTCTAGCATGGGGTAAAGCTAGCACGTGCTAACCTTCCCTCTTACACAAGCACAAGTGCATCTCAAACAACATCATTCCTGTGTTGTGCATCTAGAACATCATCTTACCATGGGGGAAATCTAGTGCGTGCTAGCTTTCCCTCTTACACAAGCATATAAACATCTCGAACAAGATCATTCCACTATGGGAGAAATCTAGTGTGTGCTAGCTTTCTCTCTTGTACAAGGACAAGCGCATCTCGAACAACATCATTCCTCCATGGGGTAAAACTAGTGCATGCTAACTTTCAGTCTTGCAGAAGCACAAGCACATCTTGAATAACATCATTCTATTGTGGGGAAAAGCTAGCCTGTGCTAGCTTTCCCTCTTTCAAAAACACAAACACATCTCGAACAACATCATTCTAGCATGGAGGAAAGCTTGCACATGCTAAACTTCCCTCTTGTGCAAGCACAAGCACATCTCAAACAACATCATTCCACCATTAAGGAAAACTAGCGCATGTTAGCTTTCCCTCTTGCATAAGCACAAGTGCATCTTGAACATCATTCCACCATGGTGGAAAGCTAGCGCCTGCTAGTTTTCTCTCTTGCACAAGCACAAGACCATCTTGAACAACATCATTCTAGTGTTGTGCATCTCAAAAATCATCCTACCATGGGGAAAAGCTAGCATGTCTCTTACACAAGCATATACACATCTCGAACAAGATCATTCCACTGTGGGGAAAGCTAGCATGTGCTAGCTTTCTCTCTTGCACAAACACAAGCACATCTCCATGGGGTAAAACTAGTGCATGCTAACTTTCAGTCTTGCAGAAGCACAAGCACATCTTGAATAACATCATTCCATTGTGGGGAAAATCTACCCTGTGCTAGCTTTCCTTCTTTCACAAACACAATCACATCTCGAACAACATCATTCTAGCATGGAGGAAAGCTTGCACATGCTAAACTTCCTTTTTGCTCAAGCACAAGCACATCTCAAACAACATCATTGAACCATTAAGGAAAGCTAGCCTGTGTTAGATTTCCCTCTTGCATAAGCACTAGTTCATCTCGAACAACATCATTCTACCATGGGGAAAATCTAGTGTGTGCTAGCTTTCCCTCTTACACAAGAACAAGCGCATCTCGGACAACATCATTCTAGTTTTGGGGAAAGCTAGCGCATGCTAGCTTTCCCTCTTGCAGAAGCACAAGCGCATCTCAAGCATCATCCTACCATGGGGGAAAGCTAACATGTCTCTTACACAAGCATATACACATCTCGAACAAGATCATTCCATTGTGGGGGAAGGCTAGCGTGTGCTAGCTTTCTCTCTTGCACAAGCACAAGCACATCTTGAACAACATCATTCCTCCGTGGGGTAAACTAGTGCATGCTAACTTTCAGTCTTGCAAAAGCACAAGCACATCTTGAATAACATCATTCGATTGTGGGGAAAAGCTACCCTATGCTAGCATTCCGTCTTTCACAAACACAAGCACATCTCGAACAACATCATTCTAGCATGGAGGAATGCTTGCACATGCTAAACTTCCCTCTTGCACAAGAACAATCAAATCTCAAACAACATCAGTGCACCATTAAGGAAAGCTAGTGCATGTTAGTTTTCCCTCTTGCATAAGCACAAGTGCATATTGAACAACATCATTCCACAATGGGGGAAAGCTAGCACGTGCTATCTTTCCCTCTTACACAAGCACAAGCACATTTTGAACAACATCATTCCAGTGTTGGGGAAAGCTAGCGCATGCTAGCTTTCCCTCTTGCACAAGCACAAGTGCATCTTGAACATCATCCTACCATGGGGGAAATCTAGCACGTTCTAGCTTTCTCTCTTACACAATTATATACATATCTCGAACAAGATCATTCCACTGTGGGGGAAAGCTAGTGTGTGCTAGCTTTCTCTATTGCACAAACACAAGTGCATCTCGAACAAAATCATTCCTTCGTGGGGTAAAACTAGTGCATGCTAACTTCCAGTCTTGCAGAGGCACAAACACATCTTGAATAACATCATTCCATTGTGGGGAAAAGCTAGCATGTGCTAGCTTTCCCTCTTTCACAAACACAAGCACATCTCGAACAACATCATTCTAGCATGGAGTAAAGCTTGAACATGCGATACTTCCCTCTTGCACAAGCACAAACACATCTCAAACAACATCATTTCACCGTTAAGGAACGCTAGCGTGTGTTAGCTTTCCCTCTTGCATAAGCAAAAGTGCATCTCGAACAACATCATTCCACCATGGTGGAAAGATAGCACATGCTAGCTTTCTCTCTTGCACAAGCACAAGCACATCTCAAACAACATCATTCCTCCGTGGGGTAAAACTAGTGCATGCTAACTTTCAGTCTTTCAGAAGCACAAAAACATCTTGAATAACATCATTCCATTGTGGGGAAAAGCTAGTGTGTGCTAGCTTTCCCTCCTTCACAAACACAAGCACATCTCGAACAACATCATTCCAGCATGGAGGAAAGCTTGAAAATGCTAAACTTCCCTCTTACAATGGCACAAGCACATCTCAAACAACATCATCCCACCATTAAGGAAAGCTAGCGCATGTTAGCTTTCCCTCTTGCATAAGCACAAGTGCATCTCGAACAACATGATTCCACCATGGTGGAAAGCTAACGCCTGCTAGCTTTCTCTCTTGCACAAGCACAAGACCATCTCGAACAACATCATTCTAGTGTTGTGCATCTCGAACATCATCCTACCATGGGGAAAAGCTAGCGCATGCTAGCTTTCCCTCTTACACAAGCATATACACATCTCGAACAAGATCATTCCATTGTGGGGGAAGGCTTGCATGTGCTATCTTTCTCTCTTGCACAAGCACAAGCGCATCTCAAACAACATCATTCCTCTATGGTGTAAAACTAGTGCATGCTAACTTTTAGTCTTGCAGAAGCACAAGCACATCTTGAATAACATCATTCCATTCCATTGTGGGGAAAAGCTACCCTGTGCTAGCATTCCCTCTTTCACAAACACAAGCACATCTCCAACAACATCATTCTAGCATGGAGGAATACTTGCACATGCTAAACTTCCCTCTTGCACAAGCACAATCAAATCTCAAACAACATCAGTCCACCATTAAGGAAAGCTAGCGTGTGTTAGTTTTCCCTCTTGCATAAGCATAAGTGCATATTGAACAACATCAATCCACAATGGGGGAAAGCTAGTGCGTGCTATCTTTCCCTCTTACACAAACACAAACGCATTTTGAACAACATCATTCCAGTGTTGGGGAAAGCTAGCGCATGCTAGCTTTCCCTCTTGCACAAGCACAAGTGCATCTTGAACATCATCCTACCATGGGGGAAAGCTAGCATGTCTCTTACACAAGCATATACACATCTCGAACAAGATCATTCCACTATGGGGGAAAGCTAGCGTGTGCTAGCTTTCTCTCTTGCACAAGCACAAGTGCATCTCGAACAACATCATTCCTCCGTGGGGTAAAACTAGTGCATGCTAATTTTCAGTCTTGTAGAAGCACAAGCACATCTTGAATAACATCATTCCATTGCGGGGAAAATCTAGCGTGTGTTAGCTTTCCCTCTTTCACAAACACAAGCACATCTCGAACAACATCATTCTAGCATGGAGGAAAGCTTGCACATGCTAAACTTCCCTTTTGCACAAGCACAAGAACATCTCAAACAACATCATTCCACCATTAAGGAAAGCTAGCACATGTTAGCTTTCCCTCTTGCATAAGCACAAGTTCATCTTGAACAACATCATTCTACCATGGGGGAAATCTAGCGCATGCTAGCTTTCCCTCTTACACAAGCACAAGCGCATCTCAAATAACATCATTCCAGTGTTGGGGAAAGCTAGCGCATGCTAGCTTTCTTTCTTGCACAAGCACAAGCACATCTCGAACATCATCCTACCATGGGGGACAGCTAACACGTGCTAGCTTTCCCTCTTACACAATTATATACACATCTCGAAACAAGATCATTCCACTGTGGGGGAAAGCTAGCGTGTTCTAGCTTTCTCTCTTGCACAAACACAAGCGCATATCGAACAACATCATTCCTTCGTGGGGTAAATCTAGTACATGCTGACTTTTAGTCTTGCAGAGGCACAAGCACATCTTGAATAACATCATTCCATTGTGGGGAAAAGCTAGCGTGTGTTAGCTTTCCCTCTTTCACAAACACAAGCATATCTTGAACAACATCATTCTAGCATGGAGTAAATCTTGAACATGTGACACTTCCCTCTTGCACAAGCACAAACACATCTCAAACTACATCATTCCACTGTTAAGGAAAGCTAGCGCGTGTTAGCTTTCCCTCTTGCATAATCACAAGTGCATCTCGAATAACATCATTCCATTGTGGGGAAAAGCTACCCTGTGCTAGATTTCCCTCTTTAACAAACACAAGCACATCTCCAACAACATCATTCTAGCATGGAGGAATGCTTGCACATGCTAAACTTCCCTCTTGCACAAGCACAATCAAATATCAAACAACATCAGTCCACCATTAAGGAAAGTTAGCGCGTGTTAGTTTTCCCTCTTGCATAAGCACAAGTGCATATCGAACAACAANTCATTCCATTGTGGGGAAAAGCTACCCTGTGCTAGATTTCCCTCTTTAACAAACACAAGCACATCTCCAACAACATCATTCTAGCATGGAGGAATGCTTGCACATGCTAAACTTCCCTCTTGCACAAGCACAATCAAATCTCAAACAACATCAGTCCACCATTAAGGAAAGTTAGCGCGTGTTAGTTTTCCCTCTTGCATAAGCACAAGTGCATATCGAACAACATCATTCCACAATGGGGGAAAGCTAGCTCGTGCTACCTTTCCCTCTTACACAAGCACAAGCGCATTTTGAACAACATCATTCTAGTGTTGGGGAAAGCTTGCGCATGCTAGCTTTCCCTCTTGCACAAGAACAAGCGCATCTCGAACATCATCCTACCATGGGGGAAAGCTAGCATGTCTCTTACACAAGAATATACACATCTCAAACAAGATCATTCCACCGTGGGGGAAAGCTAGTGTGTGATAGCTTTCTCTTTTGCACAAGCACAAGCGCATCTCGAACAACATCATTCCTCCATGGGGTAAAACTAGTGCATTCTAACTTTCAGTCTTGCAGAAGCACAAGCACGTCTTGAATAACATCATTCCATTGTGGGGAAAAGCTAGCATGTGCCATGTTTCCCTCTTTCACAAACACAAGCACATCTCGAACAACATCATTCTAGCATGGAGGAAAGCTTGCACATGCTAAACTTCCCTCTTGCACAAGCACAAGCACAAGCACATATCAAACAACATCATTCCACTGTTAAGGAAAGCTAGCATGTGTTAGCTTTTCCTCTTGCATAAGCAGAAGTGCATCTCGAACAACATCATTCCACCATGGGGGAAATCTAGCAAGTGTTAGATTTCCCTCTTACACAAGCACAAGCGCATCTCGAACAATATCATTCCAGTGTTGGGGAAAGCTAGCGCATGCTAGTTTTCCCTCTTGCATAAGCACAAGCGCATTTTGAACAACATCATTCCAGTGTTGGGGAAAGCTAGTGCATGCTAGCTTTCCCTCTTTCACAAGCACAAGCGCATCTCAAACATCATCCTACCATGGGGGAAAGCTAGCATGTGCTAGCTTTCCCTCTTACACAAGCATATACACATCTCGAACAAGATCATTCCACTGTGGGGGAAAGCTAGCATGTGCTAGCTTTCTCTCTTGCACAAGCGCATCTCAAACAACAAATTATTTTCCAGATTGTCTAACCCAACATTATCAAGAGGAGAAATATCACCTTCATCACACTTGTTCTGTTCAACTTTATCTTGGAAATCTGAGTTTTCCCTACCACACCAATTCTCTACTTCTTCATTCTCAGACATCCATTCTTCATCTTCCTCTGAAAGAGCCAGTAAAACATCATATGACCTACCCTGTAAGTAGTCTTTCACAACAGAGCCTTCATCATCAAGATTTTCTACACTTGTACAGTGATGTTCATCATTCTCAAGGATTGTCGAGCCTACATAGTGCCCTTGTTTCTGATCACTCTCACTTGAAATTGTATCGAGCTCTGAGACATAGCCATGTTCTTGGACAGAGCATTGTTTTTTCTGTCCATGTAATGATAAAAGTAAGCACATAATTGTTTCATGTATTTCATATGCATTGGAAGGTGATAACCTATGGATACATCATCCTCTCCATCATGATTACACTCATACAACCTATGGTAATTGTTGAGCTAAATATATATCACTATATATAGCCTTCATAAAATGTCAACCCGGGGAGGTAGACTTTGAGGCACTGACACCATATGTGCAGCATTGGTTTCTTCTACTATCTATTTTATTCAAGTATAATTCTACTAGCCAACATTCAAAACTGTGATCACTACTTCAATCTTTAAATAGAAGCAAGAGTCTATCTAAGTACACACTTCAAAGAAAACAAATCTTCACTCATTTGTAACTCTGCTAGCTTTCAATATTCATTCTACCAACTACTTTGGTTTAATCTCAATTGTAAATCTCTACTAACATGTCATTCAACCCTTTTTAACTGCAAATCTATAATACCCTATCTTTCAGTCACACCATTCTTTAAAGTAAACTAACCTTCTGTAAAGTACTTGTAGCTATTTGTGTAACCCATGCATTTCATAAAGCATTTGAAAGTAAATCTGATATTGCTCTGTTCTAACTGAAGCATCCTAAAAAATATTCATTATCCAAACTATGCAATTGCAATATAACTTCAAACTGTAAGCAAAATAGCTAATGGTTATTCAGAACTTCAAGCGACAAAATAAAAACATATGCTGAGACAAGGGGCCCTTCTTGCCTTCAACAATGACTGAATTAACTAATTCATCACACAACATTAAGACAGAACTGAATTCTGGAAATGTATATCTTTATAAAATAATGCAGTTATTTCTGGTCTATCTGAGTTTATAATCCTGGAAGAAAAAGACTATCTATTAGCAGAAAAATGAAATGTCTATCAGCCTAATATTTCCTATCATCCTCCTCCATCCCCAAAGTGCTAGACTAACTTCTATAATATGAGCATTAATTACATGATAAACATAAATCTCCCTCTTTTTAGAAAATGGTTTTCAACAAACTGTTACGTGTCACAGCTATTCAGATCGAAAGGATTTGATCAAATAAAAGATGAAGATTTCAAAGCCTTTTCCTCATGACACAAAGTGCATGAGGACAAGGCATTCGTTCTAGAGATGCGCTTAGCATTAACTCGACCATGTTGTCTTCTATTTTTAGCTTGATCATCCATGTTTATTTGGAAGTGGTTGAGGATGCATTTGTAGGTTCTGTTATCTCCTAAAATAACACAGTTAGTTTTGTCAGTTTTAGGTGATAGAGAGTACTTCAAAAATTTATTTCTAAATTTTTATAGTCTTGTTAGAGAGCCTATTGTTGTAAATAAACTTGAAATAAACTTGAAATAAACATCAGAATTGATTCTCTTTAGCAAAAGGGAGAGTTACAGGTTTCGGTGGTTTAGGCGAACCTGTGAAGAGTTCATTAATCGTCGAAAGCTTTGGCTTTGAGTGGTTAAAAGGGAAAAAAAAGCCCGATTAACCACCGAAAATGTGTCAACGTGGAAAGATCAGGGCCTATGTTTTCACACGATCTAGATGTCAACTAGCACAATAATGAAAAGATAACCACATAAAATCAAATGAATCGGTGATGTAAGTTGGTATTATTACATTCGATCAAGGTTTGATGCTCTATAGTATTTGCAAGAACCCCACTTGTCATTTCAACTTGAAACCATGGCATACACATAAATATATGAAGTGATTGTTTTGTCTAACTATTTGATGATTCACATGGCCCTCATAACTTCAAGTCCTGAGAGATATATTCATGATGATTCCCAATTTAATTATGATTTGAAATACATTGTTTTAGCAATCAAGTCCGAAGTCTTATTTATGTTCATTATATGAAATCCCTTTGATTTCATTATCAAACCTGAGTCTACAGTCATTGTCATTATACCATATGAAGGTCGAGTTTTCTGTTATGCATATTACAACTCCATCTATCATCCAAATTCCACAGAAGCCCGAGTCTTCTCTGTTTCATTAAGTCTGAGTTTTCAGCTATAATCAAGCCTACATTTCTGGTTATGACTTGTTAAAGATTTGGTCTATCTCATATAACCCAAGTCATCCCTATTTTGTGCCTTTCAATTCGACATACATCTACTATTTCCTCCTGATTTTAGGTGTATTGTCTCCCCAGCTCGCAAGTTTTTTCTAATTTGCAGGAATAGGTTTCAACTAACTCAAACAAATGTCGAAAGCAGGACCAACTCTCAGGTCCAAATTGGATGGGACCTTGTACTTAGAGGCACACCCTAAAGTGGCCAAATTCTTCAACCTGGTTGGTGTTTTCTCCTACCATGAAAAGTTGGAAAACTTCCATCAACAATTATCATAAGCTTTTGCCCTGTCATACGATGGAAGGAGAGCTGTCATAGGAAAGGAGGAGTTTGTAGTAGATGAAGCTGCAATCACAGAGATCACTGGTCTTCCTAGGTCAGGTGAGTGTTGGTTCAAGACCACTATACCAACAGACATTGAATTTAGATCTTATCTGCAACCTCAGCATAAAACCCTCATCTGGAAGAAGGACATACCAATGTCATTTCTTGAGCCAAAATGGCAGGCTCTGTTGAAGGCCATATTTGCCTATATTACCTGTGAAGGCAGGTATAATAGGGTAATGTTCTATCATTTTAAGCTTTTGAACCACTTCACTAGAAGGTCTCCTATTAACTTACCTTACTACCTTCACAAGGCACTCACCAAGATGGATCGACAAGTTAAAGTAAAGCCTACCAAGGTAGCTAGCAGATTGTCACACTAGGGTTTGATCACACTGATAGTCAAGGAATCTTTGAGGAAGAAGGAGGTTGACTGGAACTATTTCCTGTTCTGGAATGAGTTCCCAATTGATCTACAACAAGACAACAAGGGAAAGAAACCTGCAAAAAAGAAGTCTCTTACCCCTAAGAGTAGTAGGGGGAAGAGAAGGGCCATCTCACCTCCAAAGGAGCAAACAGAATCATCCTCTGTCAAACGTAAGAGAGCCAAAAGGAAATTAAATTTTGGCGAAGAAGGTGAGAAAACTGAGGGTTTTGCCGAGGGAGACAACCCCTTGAACCTACCATACAATGATTCTGAAACTGAACAGGAATAGACAGGAGCACAAGGTGGAGAACAAATTGGTCAAGCTGTTGATGATTACCCAAATCTACCAACTCCTACTCCTCCAGAGGAACATAGTACACCTTTAGCAGAAGCATCTTCTAGCAAACCAAGACCAACCATGTCACATAAGAAAAACCAACTTCTTAAGAAGGTTTATGAGTTAGAAGTCTCTGAGAAACAAATCAAGAAGAAAAATACAGAGTTAGTTGATAAGAATGTGGAATTATATCATATCAGTCAGGAGGTCATGGATAAACATGATAAGACTCTGGACAAAAATAAACTGTTAATAAAAGAGAACACTAAGATGAATAGACAGCTTAGACTCCTAAGGCTGAAGATGAAAGAGACTCAAACTCCAACTCCCAAACACTTAGGGTTGGAAACCTTAGCAGAATTGGCCACTTCTCTAGAGATGGAAACAAAGCCTTCTACACAACAAATCAAAGTTTCAAGCC
Source organism: Picea mariana (assembly GCA_032191745.1). Lineage (NCBI taxonomy): Eukaryota > Viridiplantae > Streptophyta > Pinopsida > Pinales > Pinaceae > Picea > Picea mariana. The sequence continues at coordinate 167,919 of JASDQU010102328.1, read as the reverse complement.
CTATACAAGGAGCAACATCATCAAAGAAGCCTTGAACACTCATCGAAGCAGCAAGGTATTTCAATTTTTGCAATTTTGAAATTTTGGTGAAAGAAGAGCTTTCGGTGGTTTAGGCGAACAGGACGACTGTTCATTAACCACTTAAAGAAGAGATTTTCGGTGGTTAAAACACCCATAATTCCTCTGTGTTAACCACCGAAACCTGTCATTTGCTAGAGAGAGCTAAATTTTTCCCAGATCGAAGTTTTATTAATCCAAATCATTTGAAAACTCTTTTAATGGATAGAGATTGAATTATAAAATCAAATCTAAGATCCACTTTTGGTGTAAAAGAGTTAGAAGAGGTATTCAAGTTGGTTTTGTTATCTATTTTGGTGGCAACGAATTGGGGTTTTTTCCAAACTCAACAAATTCGAATCTCATCTTCTTCAAGAGTCATCAAACAACCGTGGAAGGCTTATCTACACTGCACAAGGACTCTACATTATCTGAAGACCATGAAATGTGGAATTGACCTCATTTTGAGGATCATTTCTTATCTTTTGTAATCTAGTGTTTGTGAGAAGGTGTGACATTTTTAAAGAACATTATTGACTCTATGATTTATGGAAGGAAGTTTGCATTGGTGAATACAAACAATGAAGATGATTTTGGAAAGAAGGAAAGTTATTTTATTGATAAGTTAACTTGTTTTAAATAAATTTCAAATTCAATTGTAGAAGCTTGCCACTGCATTGAAGCACTTCTTTGAAATGTAGTTATAAAAATAATTTTCAATAAGATTGATACGTAGATAAATGTTCCTTTCAAGTGGCCTTAAATTACCTTATTGTTCAAATGAAACAAATCTAAAAATAACCAAAGCAATCAAAATCCTTTTAGAAAAAGAGAAAAAATAAATATATTTGCATTTGATGTATATGCTTTTAACACTAGACATCATCACAATAATGTTTTTTATTTATTTTTTAAATATATATTCTACAAAATATATAATTTTCAAATATATAAATATTAAAAAAATACTTATTTTAAATATATTTTAAAATCACAATTTATAACATCTGGTATCATTTTTTGGAGTTAAAAATTCCTAGTGAGTATTAAATTCCTAGACAAAGCTCTGAACATACGAAAGGATGGGCATGCAAACTTATTCCTTTGTTGTGAAATGCTTTCATATGGAATTGTGAAACAACAAATGGGCCAACAAACAAGCCTTCAAATGAAATAGAATGCCTCATCATTTTAAACCCCACCATTGCTCCCAAGCATATGCAAAAATCCCTATAAGAATTGCAGTAATAAAACACACAATGAGCAGAGTGGAAATCTATAGTCATCTTGACAAAATGTGAAATACATGATGAATGATGTTTCTAATTTGACTTGTTCAATGCAGATAGTTAGGTTTGCAGAAAAAAATAGCTGAAGAAGCAAAAGAAAAAGGAAATGCTGCATTTTCTGTAGGAAACTACGAGGAAGCTATAAAACATTTCTCTAAAGCAATAGTTCTTTCTCCGACCAATCATGTTTTATATTCAAATCGGTCTGCAGCATATGCTTCATTGCATAACTATAGTGATACACTTCAGGATGCTAAGAATATGGTGGAAATTAAGGCAGATTGGTCCAAGGGTTACAACAGGCTTGGGGCAACATATGTTGGTCTTGGAAAATATGATGATGCAATTTCTTCTTACAAAAAGGGCCTGGAGCTTGATCTTTCTAATGAAGCATTAAAATCAGGCCTTGCTAATGCACATGCAACAAGTAGATCACGGGCCCCATCTCCATTTGGAATCATATTTTAGGGGCCAGAATTGTGGGCAAAATTAACAGCAGATCCAAAGACAATAATGTTTTTGCAACAACCTGATTTTGTTAAGATGATTCAAGATGTTCAGAAAAATCCTAACAATATTAATCTGTACCTTAGTGACCAACGCATGATGCAGGTTCTAGGTGTGTTACTAAATATTAACTTACGTAATTCCACATCAGAGGAGGATGCTTTTGAGCATACTGGTTCACCCAAGCCACAGCCACAGCCAAAACGAGAACCAAAACCTCAGCCAGAGCCATAACCAATGGATATTCTGGATGAGGAGAAAGACAAGAAGTCTTGGAAAGCAGAGGCACAAAAGGAAAAGGAACTTGGAAATGCAGCTTATAAAAAGAAAGATTTTGAGATTGCTATTTATCACTATACAAAGGAAATGGATCTGGATGATGAGGATATCTCCTTTTTAACAAACAAAGCAGCTGTCTATTTGGAAATGGGAAAGGTAGGTTGCTGATCGCCACTTTTTTAAAGGGTGTTTTAGGAGGAAAAATTCTGAAGGTTTTATAATGCAGTTAGGATGATGAAGACGAAATGTAGAAATGAAGTCTACTGCTACTAGAATTTAATGATGCAGGAGCATCGCCAACAACAAGCGAGCGTGGGACAAACACCATTTCATTTTTGGCACATGTTGAAAATGTTTGAATTGTTTTGAAAGTTTGGATGCACAGACATTAATGTAATAGTTAAGAGAGTGAGTACTTCCATATTGTAAACAGATCTTGAGTGATCCGTTCTCATATGTAAGGTGTAGAGGTATTTATAGGCAGTTAATGTAAGTAGGTAGATTTAAATTCTAGATTAGACAGTTTAGAGCGTAGGAGGGAAAACCGACTATAGAAACCCTCATTTTGTAACATTTGTAACATTAACATTATCAATTGAGAAGAGAAGAAGCAAAGAGCTGTGTAGAAAAGCTCATGTACAGAATTTCTGAGATTAATATATGAATCTTTGATTCAGACTCATGGTGTTCTAATGCTATGTATACATGATGAATGTTATGCTCATTGTTGTTTTACTCTTTCTGTTGTACATTACTTTTATGCTATGTATGTATGATTTCATGATAAGTATTTGAAGTTTGAGAGAGTAAGGAAATGAGTTTCAATTGTTTCTCTTCTTGAGTCAAAGTTCCTGCAAGGAGTGCAGTGGAGCATCCGCAAGGAGTGTGTTGACGGGTTCAGAGTTCATCTCTGAAAGCTCAGGAGGGATACCGTTGTTCTCATTTCCCGTGGAAGTGCAAGTCAGGCACAGAAGCTGTGCAAGGTGTGCGCAGGCTGGTTGGAAGTTCAGAACTTATCAACCAAAGAGAGAGTTGAAGACTACTGTTGAAAGGAGTTGCACATAGTCAAAAGCACTCAAATACTTAGTTGTATCTGGACCGTCCGTTGGAAGGAGGACACATGTCGTGAGATCACCCACATCAGGGATTCAGACACCAGGACTCACAGAGGTGAGAATTTCGACTTCACACCTGGCAAAGTCCCAAAAATATCACAGCCATCCATCCATGGAGGACACATGGTGGAGATCGAGGAATTTGTCGGTATTTCGGCTACCGGGGATTCAAGTTGACAGAGGATTTGGGTCACTGGGGGTCGCAAGTCACGAAATCATGAAACAACAAGGACTGTCCATCTGAGGGAGATCACATGGTAGCAATCTGGGATTCAGAGAAAACCTTGAAAGGATCACGATCATTCGATTGAGTAGGACACATGGAAGAGATTGGAGGGGTTTCAGAATTTCATCCATCGAAACTTTGGGAGTTCTGAGGACAAGACATCCATGCATTTCGACGTTCGAAAACCCGAAATCACAAAAGGAGAAAATCTGAAACAAGGAGAAGGCAACACGTGGAAGGACATGAGACTTCCCGTCGAGTTTGTGAAACAACGAGGTGAAGTACCATTTCAAAATTTTGGGATTTCAGAGACTGAAAGGTGGAGAGGATACAAAGTTTAATCTTTGGCATATCGAACTCCCGGTACGTGAAATAGAACTGACCGTTGGATCAAGGGAGAGTTCATAGCCATTGATCTCCTTAAAAGGGGGGATTTGAGGATTTCAGTAATTCGGGTTTCGGGATTTAGAGAGTCGAGGAGTAGAGTTGCACGACATTGCAACTCCCAAATTTGTGAAAGCCAAAAAGATAAAATTGACATCAGGAAGGGTCAAGTGTTTAAGTATTTCGGGTTTTGGAGGTAGAAGAGGTAAGGTGCTCAACCAAGGGATTCGCGAAATCACGAAATCCGATATCCCAAAATAAAGGAGGAATTCCCTAAAGGTGTTGTTGTGGGTAGATTTTTCGAAAGGGAAATAGAAGAGCCAGTCGAGCTCTCAGGGCTGAAAATAAAAGATCTTGTGCAGATCCTGACCTGTGGGGGTGGGGAGGGGTCTGCGTCAAGTTTGGTATCAGAGCATAGGGAAATTTTCTTTTCTTTTTGTAGTAGGGAAAGGAGGAATTTTACAGCCATGCCGTCGAGAAGAAGAAACAGACAAACACCCGATCCACCAGAGGAAAGGGAAATGCCAAGGAGAAGAGGCAGGCAATTACCTGATCCACCAGAGGCAAGAGATGGGCGTAACTTACATGCTAGGATGGATTCTATGTAAATAACGTAGAGGCACGCAGTCGGTGCTGGGGATCTCAGTGATTCCAAAAGTGAAAATGAAGCCGAACATGAAGGAGAATAAGTTGCAGCAGAGGATGCAGCAAATGAACGCCTACTTAGGGCTGTTGCAAGGATGGGTGCCAGGGCAAAAATGGACATTCCAATATATGAGGGAAACTTGGATGTTGAAGAACTTCTAGACTGGATTAGAACTCTGGACACGTATTTTGACTATGAGGATGTCGAGGAAGACAAGAAGGTCAAACATGCTATCACAAGACTTAAAGGACATGCAACATTGTGGTGGAATGAAATACAAGGTGACAGACACTGCAAAGGCAAGTAGAAAATCAAGAGTTGGGATAGAATGATTGCGAAGATGAAAGCAAAATTCATACTCAAGGATTATCAAATCACTATGTTTCGGAGGATGCAGAATTTGAGACAGAAGCTGATGTCAGTGAAGGAGTACACTGAAGAGTTCTACAAGCTAAACATCAGGGCAAGTCATCGCGAAAGTGATGATGAGAAGGTTTCCATGTATATGAATGGTCTGAGATATGACATTCAGGATGAGATGATCATGATGACCATACGAACAATGGAAGATGCTTATCAGATGTCTCTAAAGGTTGAAGAGAAGTTGAATTGAAAGCAGGGTCAAAGAGGACGAGGCAGAAGTCATCCCAGAGGCAAAACAGTTGTACAAGATAGGAATCATAAGCCTAAGGAAGAGTGGAAGAAACCTCAACCTCAAACTGAGAGAGGTGGAAGCTCACAGAGAGGGCAGTACGCCGAACAGAGAGGACAGTATGCTGATAATAACACTTTTCCTCGTGCTAGAGGAAGAGGAAGAGGCAGAGGTGGAGTAATAAAATGCTTCACATGTGGAAAGAATGGACACAAATCTTATGAATGTCCAGATAAGAAGAAATAAGGAGGTTAAACTCACATTGTCGAAGAACAAAGACGAAATGTTGAGGCAGAAGATGCTGAAGGCAAAAGATCACTGATGATGAGGAAGGTTCTCTTAACGCCAGAAAAGGAGGCGGAGAATCCAGTGCAAAGGAACAATCTTTTTCGGAATGCTTGCAAGACCAAAGATAGGGTATGCAAGGTCATCGTGGAAAGTGGTAGCATGGACAATCTCATTTCTATGGAGATGGTAGAAAAGCTGGAGCGGAGACTATTGAACATCCAAGTCCATACAGAGTTTCATGGCTACAAAAAGAACATTAGGTAAATGTCAGTAAACAATGTTTAGTTGAATTTAAAATAGAAGGATATAACGATAAGATATTGTGTGATGTCATTCCCATGGATGCTTGTCATCTATTGCTGGGTAGACCATGGAAATATGATAGGAATGTGGTTCATGATTGGAGAAAGAACACATACACCCTAGAGAAGAATGGGAGAACTCACATGTTGCCGATTAAGGACAAAGAGGTGAAACCTGAAGTAAGAAACACTGTAATTCTCATGAGTGGGAAGGAACTTCTTAAGGAGGCTAAGAAAAAGAAAGATCCACAATTCATCGTGGTTAGAAAGCCTATAATTGTTTGAACCAATACGAGGGTGGATGATTTACCAGAGGAAATCCAACAACTACTGGAGGAATTTGCTGATATAGTAGTGGATGAACTACCTCATTCATTGCCACCGATCAGAAGTATAAGTCATCACATTGATCTTATACCTAGAGCCAGTTTACCAAACAAAGAAGCATACAGATTGACAGGAGAATGAAGAGGTCAAAAGACAGGTCCAGGATTTAATGGAAAAAGGGTTGGTTAGAGAGAGCTTGAGTCCATGTGCTGTTCCGACAGTGCTCAACCCAAAGAAATATGGAGGCTGGAGGATGTGTACGGACTCAAGAGAAATTAACAATATTACCATCAGGTATAGATTTCCATTGCCAAGGATGGATGATTTGATGGATTGTTTGAGTGGGGATTTTTTTTTTTTCAAAGATTGATTTGAAAAGTGGTTATCATCAAATTCATATGAGAGAAGGTGATGAATGGAAGACAACCTTCAAGACTAACGAAGGGTTGTATGAATGGCTTGTTATGCCATTTGGCTTAACAAACGTGCCAAGTACCTTCATGAGATTGATGAATGAAGTCCTGAAGGATTTCATCAGAAAATTTGTCATTGTGTATCTTGATGACATACTGATTTTCAGTAAAACAGAGGCAGAGCATCTGAAACATTTGGTTACAGTGATGCAGAGGCTACAACAAGAGAAGCTACTGATAAATATGAAGAAATCCTCATTCATGAAGACATAGCTCATTTATTTGGGTTTTGTTATTTCTGCAGATAAGTTGAAGATGGATCCAGATAAAGTGGAGGTGATTAAGAATTGGCCATCACCAAAGAGTATCTTTGAAGTTCGAAGTTTTCATGGATTGGCTAGTTTCTATCAGAAATTCATCAGGAATTTTAGTGGAATTAGCGCACCAATGATGGACACAGTGAAGAAAAGACATAAATCTTTTCACTGGACAGAAGAAGCAGAGAAAAACTTCAATTTGTTAAAGAGGAAGATTACTGAACAACCAATTCTGGTGTTGCTAGATTTCAGTAAGACGTTTCAGGTCAGGTGTGATGCTAGTGGTTTTACAATTGGAGCGGTTTTGAGTCAAGATGACAGTCCAGTCGCATACTTCAGTGAGAAACTAAATGAGGCAAAGGTTAAGTACTCCATGTATGACAGAGAATTTTATGCGGTCATACAGGCACTAAAAAAGTGGAGGCACTACTTGATACCTAAAGAGTTTGTTTTGTATAGTGATAATCATGCCTTACAATTTGTAACTCAGCAGGATAAATTGAACCAGAAGCATGCAAAATGGGTTGAATACATGCAGAATTTTACTTTTGTAATTAAACAAATTTCAGGAACTGCTAACAAATTTGCTGATGCTTTGAGCAAGAAATGTTTACTGGTGCAGAAGTTCAGAGTCAGAACTTTGGGTTTTGATAACCTCAAGGATATGTATAGAGATGATCCATATTTCAAAGAGGTGTATGAGGCATCTGAGAATCTAGTTCTCAGGGATAGAAGTCAACGGGCTGAATATATGATCCAGGATGGATTATTATTCAGAGGTAATCAATTATGTGTTCCAAAATGCTCCATGAGGGAGATTATACTGAAAGAGAAACACAGTAGAGGATTGGCTGGACATTTCGGTTATGATAAGATGTTCTCAAAGTTGAATGGCTTGTATTTTTGGCTAGGGATGAGAGAAGATGTCAAAAGGTTTGTGGACAAATGTAGAATTTGCCAGCACACAAAGGGAAGGAAACAGAACACAAGATTATATCAGCCGTTACCCATACCAGAGAGGTTGTGGGATGCAGTAAGCATGGATTTTGTGTTGGGATTGCTAAGAACACAAAGAGGGTTTGATTCAATCTTTGTGGTGGTGGACAGATTTTCGAAAATGGCACACTTTATACCATGTCAGAAAACCAACGACGCAACTCACATTGCGAACCTGTTTTTTCAAAGAAGTTGTTAGACTTCATGACTTACCAAGGAGTATAGTTTCGGATCGAGACACCAAGTTCGTGGGACATTTCTGGAGGACTTTATAGAAGAATCTAGGGATGAGTTTATCATTTAGCTTAGCTTATCATCCTCAGACGGATGGGCAAAAAAAAGTTTTGAACAAAATCTTGGGAGATTTACTAAGGAGCCTATTGACTGAACATCACAGTCAGTGGGATCACATTCTGCCATAGGCGGAATTTGCTTATAATGATTCGATCAATAGAAGCACAGGGCAGAGTCCATTTCAGATTGTTTATGGAATGTAGCCAAGAGGAGTTTATGAATTGAAAGATTCATAACATAATGAAACTAGAAGTGCTAGTGTAGAATATTTCACAGAAGCAATGAAAGAACTTCACAGCCAAGTGAAGGAGCGATTGCAGAACTTGAGCCAAGAGTATAAGCGCAAAAAAGATCAACACAGGAGAGAACTTCAATTTGAACTTGGTGATCTGATTCTTACACATCTGATGAAGGAAAGGTTCCCAAGGGGAACATATAACAAACTGAAGATGAAGAAAATTGGACCATGCAAGATCATAAGGAAATTTGAGGCAAATGCATATGAGATTGAATTACTTGATGGGATCAGAATTTCACTGATATTCAACATCTCAAATTTGTACCCTTACAAAGCTGGAGAAGTAGGAGAAAATAGTGAACAGACAGAGGTTTAGTGGGCTAAACAAATGCCTGTAGCTGAAAAGCCACAGATGGAGAGAATACTTGACAAGAGAGTCAGCAAGAGGACCAAGAGAAAAGAGTATTTTGAATACTTGGTCAAATGGAAGGGACATCCAGTTGAAGATGCCAGCTGGGAGAATGAAGCAGACATTCAAAAGCATAGGTAGACTTTGCAAGAGCTCATGAACAAGAGTTCATGAAAATTTTCAAGCGAGGGAGTATGATGCAAGAGCATCGCCAGCAGCAAGCGAGCATGGGACAAATGCCATTTCATTTTTGGCACATGTTGAAAATGTTTGAATTGTTTTGAAAGTTTGGATGCACAGACATTAATGTAATAGTTAAGATAGTGCGTACTTCCATATTGTAAACAGATCTTGAGCGATTTTCTCTCATCTATAAGGTGTAGAGGTATTTATAGGCAGTTAATGTATGTAGGTAGATTTAAATTCTAGATTAGACAGTTTAGAGCGTAGGAGGGAAAACCGACTATAGACACCCTCATCTTGTAACATTTGTAACATTAACATGATCAATTGAGAAGAGAAGAAGCAGAGAGCTGTGTAGAAGAGTCCATGTACATAAGTTATGAGATTAATATATGAAGCTTTGATTCAGACTCATGGTGTTCTAATGCTTTCTATGTATACATGCTGAATGTTATGCTCATGGTTGTTTTACTCTTTCTATTGTACATTTCTTTTCTACTGTGTATGTATGATTTCATGTTAAGTATTTTAAGTCTGAGAGAGTAAGGAAATGAGTTTCAATTGTTTCTCTTCTTGAGTCAAAGTTCTTGCAAGGAGTGCAGTGGAGCGTCCGCAAGGAGTGCATTGACGGGTTTAGAGTTCATATTTGAAAGCTCAGGAGGGATACCATTGTTCTCGTTTCCCATGGAAGTGAAAGTCAGGCATAGAATCCGTGCAAGGTGTGTGCAGGCTGGTTGGAAGTTCAGAACTTATCAACCAAAGAGAGAGTTGAAGACTACTGTTGCAGGGAGTTGCATAGAGTCAAAAGAACTCAAATACTTAGATGTATTTGAAGAGTGCCCCAAGGAGTGCGTGTAGAAATATCATAGGAGATTTGAGTTCGAGAAAGGAAGCTCAGGAGAGTTCATGCCTTCAAGGTGTTGAAGAGTAGAAGAGGATTCTTTGTTCATCATGTAGAGGCCAAGTTAGAATCAGAGTTCTTTGAGGAAAAGTTTGGACGGTCGAAATTCTTCGAGGAGAATCCTGAAACAGCGGGGATCATTGGATCTGCGGAAGATGTGAGAGGGATAACGGTCAGGACAGAGCCATCCTTTGGATAGCCTAGGTTAACGTCAACCGTTGATCAAGGTTTCTGGGGTCATCAGATCATTTCGGAGTTTCGAACTTCGAAAATCCGAGTTGAAAGTTTGGGTCTTGACACATCAAGTACTCAAAGTCCGAAAGGATTCTCATCAGTGTAGAGTAGAGAAGTGGAAGGTTGGAGTTTGGGATTTTAGAGATCTTAAAGACAAGAGGTCGGGACACTCCATGGTGAAAGTCCTGAAATAGATCTGGACCATCCATTGGAAGGAAGACACGTGTCGTGAGATCACCCACATCAGGGATTCAGACACCGAGACTAACAGAGGTGAGCATTTCAACTTCGCACCTGGTGAAGTCCTGAAAAGATCATAGCCATCCATCCGTGGAGGACACGTGGTAGAGATCGAGGAGCCCGTCATTATTTCGGCTATCGGGGATTCAAGTTGACAGAGGATTTGGGTCACTGGGGGTTGCAAGTCGTGAAATTGCGAAATGACGAGGACCGTCCATTTGAGGGAGAACACGTGGTAGCAATCCGGGATTCAGAGAAAACCCCGAAAGGATCACGATCATCCGATTCAGTAGGACACGTGGAAGATATTGGAGGGGTTTCGATATTTCAACCATCGGAACTTCGAGAATTCTGAGGACAAGGTGTCTGCGCATTTCGACGTTCATAAACCCGAAATCACGAAAGGAGAAAATCCAAAATAAGGAGAAGGCGACACGTGGAAGGACAGGAGACTTCCTGTCGAGTTTGTGAAACAACGAGGTGAAGTACCATTTCAGAATTTTGGGATTTCAGAGACTGAAAGGTGGAGAGGATACAAAGTTCAAGCTTTGGCATATTGAATTCCCAGTACGCAAAATAGTGCTGACCATTGGATCAAGGGAGAGTTCACAGCCATTGATCTCCTTAAAAGTGGGGATTTCGAGATTTTGGTAATTCAGGTTTTGGGATTTCGGGAGTCGAGGAGTAGAGTTGCATGACATCGCAACTCCCGAATTTGTGAAAGCTAAAAAGCCAAAATTGACATCAGGAAGGGTCAAGTGTTAACTAGAGAAGGTTGAGACATCATTAGGTCTTCCAACTACTCCAACTATTAGAAAGAGAAAAAAAACCATTGTATAGAGTTATCTTGGTTGACGTTCTTAAAAGAAGAAGTCCACTATTTAAAAAAAAAAAATTAACTAAAACATACAAAATAATAAATCTTAAACCAACAAAATTGAAAAAAATGTATATTGACTTACCCTATTCAATTTGATTCATTTTTTATTAGTTATCAATTAAACTTAGTATACCTAAAATCCCTATCGATATACACCAACAAAACTATTAACAATTACAATTAAAATATAAATAAACAACACACGAAATGAGAAAAAGATTTATCCATTGATTAGTTCTCAAAAGTTTTATAACATGGTTATGAATTTTGAGTCTCTGGGCCCTTATAGTGTATAAAGGCAAGAGTATTTATAGGTCTTTACATGATTAAAATCTACTTCAACAAAACATCCATGGGGAGCGTCTTAGCTACGGATATGGTCATTAACAATGGTGTATTTGATGTACAAGATTTTCCTAGAATAGCTTGCGTGCCTTTAAAGTCTCCTTGCTAAATCTTTGATTTCTAACTATAATGATTAGACCACTATGCTACTCAATTTTGATAAAACACAATATTTTTTATTTAATGTTGATAACTTTTCATTGACATGTTCCTGATTGTGAATGTTGAAAGTTAATCTTATGGCTTTTAGAGTTTCTATTCAAAAATATGGCTCGAATTTACAAATACCTTGACTAAGTTTTGTGATGGCTATTTTCAAAGCGTTTGGATAGCCAATTGAATGATGATGGGATTATGATAGTGAAAGAAATATGGATCCCCTATACTCTCTCACAAAATAGGGTTACTTTATCCTGAAGTATGTGGTTCTTATCCCATGATCGTGAGGTTTTTATGCTTTCTTTCCCTCTTATCAACTAGGAAAACCTACTTTCCTTTGACATGAAATTGATAGAGTGGCATGCAAGGCTCATAGATAATGACTTTTGGCACCTTTTCATGGCTATTTATTGTGTTAGCGTCAAAAGTCACTCCTGGATTGCTTGCAGGAGAAGAGCCCAACGCCCATCAGTTTTATGTCACGATAGTTTTAATGGGTGATCAAATGGGTAGAGACTTAGGAAGATATCACTCTAACCCAGGGACTAGGTCTGGTATGTAAGGAACAAAGGAGGTCTTGATCTAACTTCAGTCAGTGAGTTGATCAAAAGATGAGCAGGTGGAAGACTTGGTGAGGGGAGTGAGCAAACTACCTTAGGAAACAGGCCTTTCAGCAGTTTGCAGAAGAAAAAATCTGAATGCAAGATCCTCTTGGTTCAGAGCTTCGAGGAACTGAAAGGGGGACTTGATTGGATCCTCCAATTCCAAGTCGTTAAGTGCTAAGAAAATCACAAGGACCGATTAGAAACAATGCAACTGTTACAGTGATCCAACCGACATCATCCTATAACAGTTACAACTCGACTGGATCTTCCAATTCCGAGCTACTCTAACACAGTGTAAACAAAGACGTGAAAGAAACTGACATTCATAAGGCAAGAAGTCTCAAGAGTCAATACATAACCAGAGCAACCAGTGATTCGTTAAAACTTTACAATCGAGATCCTAGCTCAACCATCGATAGATTACAAAATGGAAAAAATGCCTACATATACTTGGAGCTGACTCAGGTGCTGAAGGCATGATCATATCATGAATTCAATGCTTGATGTTGAGGAGCTTCTCTATCAGGCGGTGCATGAAGACGTTGGGAAGACTACCCATGCAGTCGTTCATCAGATGCAATCTCTATCAGGATCGACTGTCAGTCCGCCTCTACGCTTGGTCCTTTCCTGGCCTTCTATTTATGGAAGAAGACGATGTTCAACCACCATCAACTACCACAATAACTGCTTCCCTGGGATTGTGAATGGCCTCGGTCAACTTTGTACTTGGATGACGTGGTAGCTTTTCTTTGGATGTTTCTTTGTTGGACTTCTATGAGGGGACCCCTATGGAGGACATGGATGAGGGTGAGATGAGAGGTGTTGAGGTGGAAGCACTAGGTGGCAAAGAAACGGAGGTTGTGACACCAGATGATGAAGTGATGTACTGCGAGAAGGTGACAATGAGGCCGCAATGTGATAGGTTGGGGACTGAGGACACAACACAGGTGGAAGTGGGGTAGAGTATGGAGGTACAGGTGTTAGAGGGTAAGAGTGTCTAAGGGGAAAAGGAACATGACAACGGGGAGAGTGGAGGACAGGTAGGTGGTAGTGAAAGGTATAAGAGGAGCGGGAGATGTGACAGGGGAAGACACATGGTGGAAGGCAGTAAGCAGAGGGAGTAGGAGATGTGACAAAAGGGGGCCTACTTTAAACCGTTAATTC
>JASDQU010102328.1:126756-154461 GCA_032191745.1 Picea mariana | reverse complement strand
AAAGGTAGAATAGCGGGGGTGGGTCCGGAATCCATTCTCAGCCGCAGATCCAGGCGCCCGAATCTTAGCCACTCAAAATTGCGTGCTCAATTCTGGACCCCCCCTTCCACCTTAAAGGTAGAATGGTGAGGGGGATCTAGAATCCAACCTCAACCGAAGATCTAGGCGCGTAGCTCCTGGCCGCATAGATTTTCCCATTGTTTAACAGATGCACATTTGTGACCGAAACTTAGGATAAGTCAGTTTTTCAACCCACTGCTTTTCATTTACCACTCCAAGGCCCAAACCATCGAGGAGAACACCCCTATACAAGAAATTTTACTAACATTAGGCTCCATGGGGGATAGAGTCGTTCCTGAGATTCTCTAAGAACTCATCTTGCAGTTCCAGTGCCTTGCTGTTGGGATATGGAGTCAAGCTCGAAGCGCCCTTATGAAAATACAGGCCAAAAAGTAACAGTAAAAGAAAAAAAAAAAAAACATACATGCTCAAAAGAGATTATTTATGTATAGCCTAATACTAATATACTTTGTACATGGGGCTAGGTGAAAGCAAATTTCCACCATAGGAAATCAAGTAACTTCTTGAATGGAAGCTCCTTCCTTATGTCGATGATTACAAACAGGTGGTGTAACTATGACAACAAAATGATTACGCTCTTCAACTCCTCCTTACAGGATGAAGTATAGATGAAATAGGGCAGCTCCAATTTGTGAAGGAAATTAAACTCCATGTGTTCCTTCACAGGCTCATAGGACCAGTGGCAAACTCCAGAAAATTGGCGACAGGCAGCCTCCTCTACTACACAGTTGTGGATGTGTGGCTGAATATCTATGGTAAGCATAGGTGGGTGGACAACTAATGTAGATTGAAATCTCTCAGGCAGTGGATGCTCACTGACTAGCTCTGGACATAAGGAAAATAGATCCTCTAGTTCTTTTGGTTCTTCTTCTTAGCTCTCCCTCGGGTCAGATTCGTATTCATCATAAATAGGGACCATGGGTAAATTATGCTCTTCAAACTGCTACTCGATGACCTCTGTGCAGGCTGTAAACTACACCCTTTTCTGGTCCTCCTCCTACTCTCCATAACTCTCCCAGGGATCAGATCTGTAATCATCGTAAATAGGATCCATGGGGTTCTCTTTAATCCTAGGTAAAAATATATCATGGAAAACCCCTTGAAGGAAAAGAGAAGAATCCTCTTCCACAACCATCTCTTCTTTAAAAATGGAAAGGTCTTCGTCATCATAAGCAGGACTGCTAGGAAAATCTACTTCAACCCTATATCCAGGTGAGCCATCTACTATAGAGCACATCTTCTCTATAAACTCATAATTTTCACAAGAGGCTTGTTGATCTTTATGATCATCTAAAAGAACAGATGCATCTAAAATGATGTCATATGCTTCTATTCTAGGGATAACAAAATTAATATCATTCAACCCCTCTATATTTTCATAGCAAATGCTTTCCTCCACAGTAAAAGATTCATCATAAACATGGTCTTCAGGACCAACAGAGGATTCATGAAGTGAAGAAAACTCCTCACAACAGTTTTCATACAAACACTCAGATGGAAAGTAATCTTTACAAAATGAATGGAAAGCTATATGAAAACCTTTCAAAGAGTGGATGCTTGCAGTGGGAAGAGATCGACATCAATCAAGAGTAGCTCTCTTTAATGAATACCTAAACACCTTAATTCGGACATCTTCATGCGTGATATTAAGTCGATCAATAACTCCATGAAAGTCCAGTAAATGCTCAGCTGGTTCCTCCGAACTCTTTGCGTGAAATTCAGGGAGGAAATTTTCCCATATGTCTCTATCAGGAAGTGCATTAGGAAAACCAACTATCTGGGAAAAGTCACAGAAAGAAAACCTTTGAGCTAAGATTTTCTCCATATCGAACCGGTGGAGTCGCTGATTGATCCTTGAATCATGGAGTCACCAGGTGAAATATTTACAGCTTTGAATGTGCCTGGTCTTTGTTCACCATCAAAGGCCAGATCTTAACATTGTCGTTACCCTAGGAAGCTTCTCAGGCTGAGAAAGCAACTGCTGAAACCTTCTCGAGAAAGATCCTTTGGGTTAGCTTTCAGGCATTCTAAAGTAGCCACAACTGACACAGTGATGTGGAAATCATGGAGTCGCCACAGTGGAGTCACCAGGTGCACAGTAGAAATCTTTAAGGGCTCTGATGCCTGATGCACCTTCAGAATCAGAGGCTCAATGTCGTTCAATCCCAGGTAAAATATTCAACTTCATCCTCGACAACGACGCCAAAAATGTTAGTGTCAGAAGTCACTCCTGGATTTCTTGCAGGAGCAGAGCCCAACACCCATCAGTTTTATGTCACGATAGTTTTAATGGGTGATCAAATGGGTAGAGACTCAGGAAGATATCGCTCTAACTCAGGGACTAGGTCTGGTATGTAAGTAACAAAGGAGGTCTTGATCTAACTTCAGTCAGTGAGTTGATCAAAAGATGAGCAGGTGGAAGACTTGGTGAGGGGAGTGAGCAAACTACCTCAGGCAACATGCCTTTTAGTAGTTTGCAGAAGAAAAACTCTGAATGCAAGATCCTCTTGGTTCAGGGCTTCGAGGAACTGAAAGGGGGACTTAACTGTATCCTCCAATTCCAAGTCGTTCAACGCTAAGAAAATCACAAGGACCGATTAGAAACAACACAACTGTTACATTGATCCAACCTACATCATCCTATAATAGTTACAACTCGACTGGATCCTCCAATTCCGAGCTTCTCTAACACAATGTAAACAAAGACGTGAAAGAAACTGACATTCATAAGGAAATAAGTCTCAAGAGTCAATACATAACCAGAGAAACCAGTGCTTCATTAAAACTTTACAATTGGGAGCCTAGCTCAACCATCGATAGATTACAAAATGGCGAAAACGCCTACATATACTTGGAGCTGACTCAGGCGCTGATGGCACGATCATATCATGAATTCAATGCTTGACATTGAGGAGCTTCTCTATCAGGCGGTGCATGAAGACGTTGGGAAGACTACCCATGCAGTCGTTCATCAGATGCAATCTCTATTAGGATGGACTGTCAGTTCACCTCTACGCTTGGTCCTTTCCTGGCCTTCTATTTATGGAAGAAGACGATGTTCAACCACCATCAACTACCACAATAATTGCTTTTTTGGGATTGGGAATGGCCTCGGTCAACATTGTACTTGGATGACGTGGTAGCTTTTCTTTGGATGCTGCTTTGTTGGACTGCTGTGAGGGGACCCCTATGGAGGACATGGATGAGGGTGAGATGAGAGGTGTTGAGGTGGAAGCACTAGGTGGCGAAGAAACAGAGGCCGTGACACTAGATGATGAGGCGATGTACCACGAGAAGGTGACAATGAGGCCACAATGCGACAGGTTGGGGACTAAGGACACAACACAGGTGGAAGTGGCGTAGAGTATGGACATATAGGTGTTAGAGGGCAAGAGGGTCTGAGGGRAAAAGGAAGATGACAACAGGGAGAGTGGAGGACAGGTAGGTGGTAGCGAAAGGTAGAAGAGGAGCGGGAGATGTGACAGGGGAAGACACATGGTGGAAAGAAGTAAGCAGAGGGAGTAGGAGATGTGACAAAAGGGGGCTCACTTTAAACCGTCAATTCTGGAACCCCCCCCCCCTATTAAAGGCAGAATAGTGGCGGGGTCCGGAATCGATTCTTAGCCGCAGATCCAAGCGCCCGAATCTTAGCCACTCAAAATTGAACGTTCAATTCCAGACCCCCCCTTCCGCCTTAAAGGTAGAATKGTGAGGGGGCTCTAGAATCCAACCTCGACCGAAGATCTGGGCACGTAGCTCCTGGCCACACAGATTTGCCCATTGTTTAACGGATGCACATTTGCGACTGAAACTTAGGATAAGTGGGTTTTTCAACCCAATGCTTTGCATTTACCACTCCAAGGCCCAAACCATCGAGGAGAACACCCCTATACAAGAAATGTTGCTAACAGATAGTATGGAGTCTTGAAAGTGTTAATGGAGGGGTATGTTATGTATGATTTCTTGATGTTGTGGTTGTGATCGAGGGTAACATTATTAATGGATGATTGTGATTGAGCTTAACATTATTAAGAGGAGGCAAATTTAATCTTAGCTTTTTAACATTGTAATGTTGACTAAACAAATCCAAACAAGGAAATCACACTTAAAGAAGAGAAATAGGGGAGGGAAATTCCTCTCATCCACATGATCATAGAAGAAATAAAGGGGAGGAAATTCCTTGTAAGTCCCCGACAATTGTGATGTTGAATGTGAAACCTTGTATTATTTCATGATCACTTTTAGGGAAGAAACAAGTGGGAGAAAAAATCACTCTTGTTCATGCTAATTAGGCGATTATAGAAAGGGGAGAGAAAATTCCCTCATGGTTGTGTTATTGGGAAGGAAATTCTCTCACAAATGTGTGACTAGGAGATAGAGATCATGTTGTGATTAGGAGATAGAGATTATGTTGAAAAAATAAAGAGGAGGAAATTCCTTTATCCTAACAATGTTGTAATGTCGATTGGGTATGTGCCATATCAGCTAATTAGGGGAGGAAATTCCTTTGTAATGTCTTTGACTATTAAAAATAAATGCACAATATGGTCATCATGACAAATGAATGGGGGTGGCCCCATACATCTCCACTATGTCACGCCATCTAAAAATCTGCCAACTCCTCAAACATCATTGATAAAAAATCATTAAAACTTAAGAAACACTACCACCAAAGAATATGTAGACAAATTATTGATAGTCATAACAAGATTTGGACTTCCCTCAATAGTGTTTACTTCATAAGGGAGATTAGAGTCATCAAAGAAAAGTTGAAAGTTGTTTCCTTCCATAAATTACAACTATCCATTTACTATTAATCACAAGTCTCTTCTAAACTACCCCAATCCTATATGTCTCTAGTCTATGTTAGAGAATATGTTTTGTCAATGACACATAGCTCCTCATATTTTCAAAAAGTCTCTTGAATATATGTACATTTGTGGATCATTTCCTACAAGCTTTTGGCCACTTTCTCCTAGCCCATGTTTCTCAACATTGTCATTTTTTGGGTTCCAATAGGGTGTTGAGGCGAGAAACTTTAATTGCCCTAACATCCTTAATATTGATAAGAACTGCTATGATAACCCTACTCTAAAAATGGCACAACTACAATGCATCTAATGGTGTTGCCCCTACTGCAAGCGGGTTCATAAACAAAGAGATATTCATGCAACCTATGAAAAATTCTGAAAAATGTACAATGCTTTATGACAATGATTTATATGTCCTTGTTCAATCTCTCAAACATTCGAGGCAATATTTGTTGGGAAAAGAGTTTTCCTTACATATAGACCATCATCCTTTGATTTTTCCAAACCCTCAAACTAAGCTACAAGAGCAATGATACATCAAATGGACTTCCTATATTGAACAATTTAATTTGGTGATTAAGTACAATAAGGGAAACACCAATCAAATTGTAGATATGCTCAATTGTCCTCCTCTTTGTGTACTCACCATCCTCAACATCTAGGTTCTCTTTTATGAACAATGGAAATAGAAATGAACAATGTTAAACTAGAAAATGGGGCCCTGCCTCTTCCAAAATGCGTTGTTGAAACTACTCCACTACTTGAGATATAAATACCACAATAAAATTAGATCAAATCATATTTTGTTAAGGTATGAAATAAAGTATTAATAGCAATCAAATGTTCTTCTATTCATCAATTGTTTAATGGTAACATTTTTGTACAAAATAAATTATATATTTATAAATATACCGAGTTTGCTAGAGGGAAATATCAGATCCCAAAGATCATTTAGTTTGTTACAATTCATAATCAAATGCCTACGATATAGTAGATCACATGGCTTCTAGAAATCACTAAATTTAACTAGATTGTGACACATGGTTCCTTTAGTCCATTGTGTACCTGAATATGCAGCTTGATAGATATTCATAAAATTTGGAATCATTGATGGATTTTCAATTGATATAGAGATCAATGGTGGATAGGAGCATGATCTAGAGACTTATTGAGTTGGATCTACCCCATAACTTTGCTACTATCTAATATAGGATCTTGATCTAAGTGTATTAACCCATGGTCTATTGATTCTCTGTAATTTGGACTTGATTTGCTAATATGTCCTCACATCATGAATTTTGTTGACATCTAGAGGACACCAAACCATCTACTCAAAATATGGAGAAGAAAAAAACCTACTCATTTTGAATTTTCTGATATGTTGTTTGGATGCTTACTGTCAATGAGACCTTTTCCCACCTGAAGCAAGTCTTTTTTACACCCCTATTTCTACACCTACATACCTTCATCTGCCTTTCGAGACCTCCTAGTATGTTATTGGTGCATTCCTCAAGTAGGTCAAACACCTAGTTGTGTATCATTCCAAAATATTTTTTGATTCAAATATTTCGTACAATGCTTTATGACAATGATTTATATGTCCTTGTTCAAGCTCTCAAACATTCAAGGCACTATTTGTTTGGAAAAGAGTTTTCCTTACATATAGACCATCATCCTTTGATTTTTCCAAACCCTCAAACTAAGCTACAAGAGCAATGATACATCAAATGGACTTCCTATATTGAACAATTTAATTTGGTGATTAAGTACAATAAGGGCAACACCAATAAAATTGCAGATATGCTCAATTGTCCTCCTCTTTGTGTACTCACCATCCTAAACATCAAGGTTCTCTTTTATGAACAATGGAAACAATAATACACTTTTGATCCTTATCTTGGTCCTGCCAATTGTAATCTTGGTATCTCACAACAGTTTCTCATTCCTACTCGACCATGGGAATCCATTTTCATGGATTTTATCAATGGTCTCTCTATGATCATCTGCCAATATAATGTCATCTTTGTTATCGTATGCTACTTTTCCATGATGGAAATATATATCCTTGCACCAAAGAGATCATTTCTCAATGAGTTGCATATATGTTTTTCACTCATCTCTGAGCACATCTTTGTGTTCCCCTCACCATCATCTCTAATCAAAACTACTAGTTCCTTTTCCATTTATAGAAAACTCTTTTGGTTTTTGTTGGGTTGTAAACTGCAATTTTCCACAACCTTTCACACCTAGATGGATATGCAAACAAAAGTGGTCAACTGCACACTCATTCATGCCATCCCCATGTTCCATCGTCAGCATAAACAATGGGATAATTATTTGCACATTGTACATCATAGCTATAAAAAGGTTGTCCACAATTCTATAGACCATTCTCCTTTCAAAGAATGTTATAATTTTCAACCTATTATGCTTTATGAGATACAAGGCATGCTCCCCTCTACTCTTTCCCCTCATTATGATTTTCCTGGGGCACTACATCAGTTGCAAGTACAAACTAACTGATAGGCCAAACCCAATTTAGATTAAACAACTGGTACATTTAATAAAGATGTGTAGCCCACTAAACACCAAACCAAATGTGTTTTCATATTAAACACATGGCATAGTCTTATCAAAATTCCACTTGTATCACTTCATCAAATCAGCCACCGAACCTGTTTCAGATAGCTTGCCTAGTGCATTATTACCAAAGTCACCCCTTCACTCCATCAATTGCAATTTACTCTCTATTACTAAATCTTGCCAAGTGCATTTTAGTAATATCATTATAGAGGCTATTATTTACAGAAGGGAAGTGGTGGGACCATCAACCTTCTGCCTATTCTTTGCATAATCGAGTAGAGGTCCTACTAGAAATTCATCCAGTGCTTTATCTGCATTGCTCCAACCGAGAGACCATCCTCTCCTTAGTAAGGCATTCTTGATTTTTCAGTTTCATGTTCAAGGGCTAACTCTTCTGTCGTACAACCCAAAACTACACCTGAAGTTAAAAAAAAGCAAGTTGGAAAAATCACTTGCATGAAACATCAGTAAGAAAGAAAAAGATTTCTGCCAACTAGTATTAGTTTCTATAATATCATAACTAGACTCAAGAAATTGCAAATTCAAATGTTGCATTTGTTGATGAGCTAAAGAATATATAGCAATGTGATCCATCTCTTCAAAGTTCAAACCATTGCAATGAGGTTAACCAATATGCATATGAAGCATATCTCACTTCAAGCAAACAATGGACATGAATATCGTTAATATTTTATTAATATTATTAATATTTTCCTATTATCTCCACTACCTCCAAATAATAGGGAAAAATTAAGCAACAACAATTTAACCTAAATTAAAAAATATCTTAAGCAAATTAATTACAAGGAACGAAGTTGGCAATTCGGGAGTTGAAGAACCACACTGGAGCTGAGTGTTGAAGCATAATAGAGATCTGGTCATCGATTTTGGATATTGGGTAGAGTGCAAGAAACAACGCAAGGGGAAAGGCACGTAGAACAACAATCTAAGCATCCTCATTTTGGCGGCATCTTCATCTGGGCATCCTCTCTTTGGAGGTATGCAAATCATCTGTTTTTTTATCATCTAATTTATAGAAGTAACGCTATTTATAGTAAAATTGGTTTTTGCCCTAGTTTTTTCACCCCAACCAGAGAAGATCTAGAGAAATTTAGTCATAAACTTAGAAAATTATAAACACCCTCGATCCATGGGTAAATCCTCCTTATAAATGCCCTCGATTAGACGCCCCGCATTAGGAATGAGACCCACTGCCATCACACTGATTCCCATTTTCGTGAAATGCGAGGAAAGGTTTCCCCAATGTGGGGGATGTGGGTAAATTTAGCAAGAGGTTGCCAAATTTTCCTCATTTTTCCCTTACCATAGCTAGGCTCAACTTACAGCTCATCAATATGTTTCAAACAAGTTATTTCAGCAGCCCCATTGATGCCCAAAAATGTGGTTAGACCTTCTTCATCCTGAGGAGATCATGCAATATTCTATTGGATTTTTGGGGTGTGCCTTCCTTGCATAGTGCATCCATGATGGTGGCATATGAAATCATATCAGGGACATTACCTCTATCTTTCATATGTTCAAATAATTGTATTTCCTCCTTCAGATTACCCACTTTGCAGAGTCCAATCATTAATGTGTTGTATGTGCCAACATCAGGGCTCTGACCCTGGCCTTGCATCACATAGAAGATTTGTTGAGCTTTGTCTATCCTATTATGCTTACAAAGCCCATGTATTAATGTATTATAGCTAACTAGGTTAGGTATGCAACCTCTCTCTGGAATCTCTTGAAAAATTTCCCCCGCCTTCTCCATATTACCCACACTGCAAAATCCATTTATAAGTGTATTGTATGTGATTTCATTAGGCAGATTGCCTATTTGGACCATAACATCTAACAACCCGAGAGCTTCCTGAAGCCTGCCTTCTTTGAAAAGACTATCAATAACAATAGTGTATGTGATAACATTCGGATTGCACCCCTTATCTAGCATCTCATGTAGYGCTTTGGTGGCCTCCTGCCATTTCTTTTCCTTACATAAACCATCAATAAGGGAATTGCATGTGACAACATCAGGGCATATGTTTATGCTGGACATTTCATGCAAAATAAGGGGTAACGAATGGCTCTAACTTGGAGACATGTTCTCTTCTTGGGAGTGCATGAGAATCTTAGAATCTCATCTTTTACTTGTTAACAATGACCTCCACATCTAGCAAACACACTACACTAACATCAAAATTTGGCTTTTACAAAGCAAGGCACTAACCATCAATGCCAATGGCAACATGAAATCAATTCTAGTGCTTACAAGAGATTATTCATGTTATACTAATTATTAAAGGATCTTATTCCTTTTTCCTACCTACTCTAGCATATACAATATGAGGGTGCTAGGTGAAATCAGAGAGCCAATGCAACCACCTTAGCACATCATCAACAAAATGCCTTTTTCCTTTGTGCTTGGTTGATATCCAAAAAAGGGAAACAATGAAATTCAAGTTCTTGTAGGATGGACTCTCCATCACTATTGGGATGAGCATGGACCTAGGTAATTACAAATAAAAGGTATCTTTAAGCACATGTAAATGCTGACACAAGCTGCTACAATATCAGTCTATCCAAGGCTGCACAAGGTAGTAAAAATCATAGCCAATCCATGAAATATCTCCTTCTTCATCTACAAACACTAGAAATTTCTCTTCTCTTTGTTTTCATATGAAAGAACACAATAGTAATCAAGCTATTGTTGTTGAGGATCTTCCTTATGGACTGTATTATCTAGCTAAAAATATGTCACAGGGAAGGTGAAATGTCTATCCCATAGGTTGCCAATAAATGACATGTATTCAATTCTTAACCTTGCAAGAAATTATCTCACCCTTCTTGTAATACATAAGATACAATTAGATAGCTAATCACAAGTAAAGACATCAACAATGCCCATTTATGAATTCTTAAATGTTCTGGTGAACACAATAGATTGGTCTTCAAATATCATTCTAAGACAACACTGCTCCACTCTAGTGAACACCATATTGTAGTTGAATTCTCCAAGAAAGCTTGTATTAGGATGTTGTGTGAAGAGGTAGAAACCCTAAGCAAGAGCAAGTTTAATGAAAATAGAATTATCCATGCATGCTCCAGATCCAGTTGATATCTTCTCATTTACACCTGTGTACATACAATCAAACACACGAGGGACACTACATGAAATATTTGGCTTTAACTTCATAATGTCTTTCACCAAATGCTTTGTGTCTCTACACTGAATCCCATCGATGCACTATAGTATTCCTTAATAACTAGATCACATACATATTCCAGGGGGACAAAAGCAATGTCAATATATTTTCATGTCAATGTCTTTCATATATTAAACAACAAACAATCGATTGTGAGAATTTCTGCAATGATATTTCCATTTCTCAATAGAATTCCTATCGTTCCATTTGTGCAAACACAATTACCATTGGGCGATGAAGGGCCACATTTCATCTTCTTTTACAGAAATAAGAATTCATTCCAAGAGCAAGCTTTAATTCTATAACTATCAACTACTTCCTTTTCCGCCACCTGTTATGCTTAAAAACTTGAAATAATCTGTAGAACTTGGCAAACATTTTAGTACTATGGGTATCTTGCTCTCTAGTGCAAAATATGGTTGAACTTTAATATGGAAAATAATGAACTCAATAGTGTCTATGCCAAGAGTGTCATAGAGGGGAACATAATAAACTTCAGGGCTATTGCAAACCTCCGTGCCATTGATCCATTCAGGAGAGTTAATGCCATAAATGCCACATCGGCCTCCTGGACCAAAATTTAATCCCCTAAGTATAACTAATTCAATTTTGATTGATATTTCATACCTTTGGACAATAGGGCAGACACCTGGAAGTGACAATGGTCCTATGTCACTAGTGACTGCAACAAGTTTGTGCTTGCAATAGTCCTCTTGTTCACTCTTTAAGCCATAATATCCATCAACTACCTCAATATGGCCAGAATTTTTGTCTTCAAAATGAATATATGAAATTAAGAAACATGTGCTTCTTTGGCCTCAAGAGACTATTCAAATACCTTGACCTCAACCCAAGGAAATTAGAGAGATCATGGTCACTGTTTCCATTTTCATCTATAGGGTTGACTGATCTTAAGGGGAAACACAAATATCATCATTTGACTAGTGCTATAGGTTCTCTTTGACTGTTGTAAGGATATATAAAAATTTTGTTTTTCATAATGAAAACAAAACTTTTATCATTAAGGGATTCTAAATTGGTTCCCTGCTCATTATTTTCATGTGACATTTCCATGGAATCTGAACTAAATACATCATCATGCACCTATTTTTGGGAAGTAATAGGGTTTGTTGTAGAACCAAAGATGATTGTGGGTTGTTTACACACTACCCTATCTATGTCAATACCCTCATCTGATGCCAAAATCTGATCTTTCTTTAAATATTGAATGTCTACTTCAACAATTTTTTGTGCACCATACATTTTTCCCGATTCCTTCAACAATGAGCATCTAGTTCTTATGATCATCAGAGCTCCATTTCGTGCAAAGTGTCTCAACAAATCATGTAAAAGATGAAACTTCTCCTCTACCAAGATGTTTAGATTATCTCCTTGCATTATTTTTAAGACTTAATGAAAAAAATTCCATCATAACATCTTCAGGAACTATGCCAATGCTCGAACTAAGATCCATGAAAGATGAGATATGGAATATCACCAAATCATCAAATCCACAAAAACTTGGAAATGACCATGCATCTATATTTGGGTTCTTATGGGGGAAACCCAAGACATTTGAAAAATCAAAAGGAGAATACCAATCATCCAACCATGGAGGCAATTCCATTTTTCTTTGCTTCTAGTTCTTCAACAGAAGGCTGAAAATAGAATCTATAGTGAAGAATCATCATACCTCATACCAATACCAAGGTGGAGTCACCAAGATGATTTTTTTAAAAAGCCTTCAAAATTGATGGATGTGCTCACCTCTACACCGAACAATGCCTTGAAAATATGTAAGGAACAAAGGCTTTGTCCCTTCATGGAATCACCATGTGAGAAGTAGATATTCAATACAACACTAGCACAAATGTGTCATGGAGCATAGTCTTCAAATTTGTTATATAGTGGACTTTATCCGTAGGAAAGTGTGCCCTCTAGAAGAAATTGTAAGTATGCATGTGTGCATATCTCTCTTATAAGGATCTGCATCCCATCTATTCTTGGAACCTTCCCATATGCAAAGAGCCCTAACTAAACTATGATTGCAACCATTGACTAAAGCAAAACTCAAAAATAGAACTGAATTGCTAACTATGAAAC
Source organism: Picea mariana (assembly GCA_032191745.1). Taxonomy (NCBI): domain Eukaryota; kingdom Viridiplantae; phylum Streptophyta; class Pinopsida; order Pinales; family Pinaceae; genus Picea; species Picea mariana. Next base: position 141,677 of record JASDQU010102328.1, on the reverse strand, counting down.
AACATCTAGATTCTAAATTGGATTGAACTGATGATAGCACATGCATATATGTCCTTTATCTGTCTCTCCTCCATAAATTCCCCTGCACCCTTACTATATGAGCTGTTGAATGAGCATACTGCTACTGCTGTCATTAAGGCTGCTGTATGAAATCTATGTTGGAGTACATGCCACTGTACCTTCTCTGCATGCACCCGAATATTCTCTGCTCACTTCTGCCATTAATTTCACTCTGCTAGACACTATACAAGGTACTAAAACTCTAACATTTCTCTCTCTCAAGTCCTGTCACATGCTTCGACAAGGGTGCTAAATCATTTTTGTTATTATCTTCACCATCACTTTGAACAACATTTCCTTCACCTTCTTTTACTTCTTCCTCCTCTCCATAGTATGGGCCAAACTCACTATGAAGATTCTCATATTATTCCCCATTTTTTAGTGCCCATCAAAAAAAAATTGGAAGCATAAATCACATCCCCATTGTACTTCTTGAGAAAAACTTGCAATCGAATGAGGGAGAAGAAAGAATGGGAGAGACTAGGAGAAAAGAACATTCAACATTGAAAACAATCCATGCAGCATCCAATGTATGAGAAATATTAGACACATTATAAGATTGTCCCTCTAGCACTCTCCTACAAACTCCCAAATATTTCTCCGAAGTATCCAACATGTCCCCTGTACCAACTCTACCAACTGATATATCTTTTGATTTATTGTTATCAGTAGAGTACTTGCCACTAACATCATGGTGTATCCTATCTTGCCTGGCCGGACTCAAATATTTGAGAGGCTCATCTCCATTCATTGACATCTTATCTAGTTTCATGGCCTCTGAATTCACTATCAAGTCCATAGGTTTGTCAGCCACTTTGGCTACCTCTGTTAATTGATCAACCAAATTGGAATCCTGCAGAATGACAGGAATGCTAGGAGATTGCACAAGTGCACCAGTAATTACTCTTTGAATAACAACTGGCACCTCTTTATCACCAAGACTGATTGTATTCATTGTACAACCATAACCATAACTATGTACCTCTGAAAATTTGGCATGTGGCCAATTCATGTGGTTAGTGTGGCAATGGTCTCACAAGGAAAATCACATGAGGACAATCATGGAGGTTAAGGAGTTGAATATGGTATTTATATAGTGGTCATAAGGTATCCATTGGGAGGGAATCTATCATCCATTCACCCATAGAGAAAGACATAGTTTCCTCATGAAGAATATGAAGGTGACAAAGCTAAGGAAGAAAGAAGAACTTGTGTAGTGAGAAAGTCAAGAATTAAATAGATTTGGAGAAAAATTCCATTCATGAATCTTATTGTAAGCCTAAATTGACATTGTAACCTGTCATGTAATTTTGGAAAAGTGCCTTGAACATAATATTTTGTAGTAGTACAAGAGCCCATCACTGCCAAATGTACTTCTCATGAGTTTAAGCACAATAGACAAGTTGTGTTATTGTCTGCTATTTCATGTGTTTGTGTGTTTACTTATGTGTATTGTTGTGTTTACTTTATGTGAGAGGTTTTTCTGAAGGTGTTTTGGAAAACAAATGGAGGTGTTCTGAAAAACATCTAAAGGTTGTTCTGGACATCATCTAATGGTCGTTTCTAAGGGTCAAATAACTCAGTTCTGGGCAACAACCTGAGGCATCTTTAAGGGCAGTTTTGAGACAACCTTAAGGCCATATTTTCAATTAAGAAGTTATTTCTTGTTGGTAGAGAGAATGAGAATGAGAATTGAGTAAAAAACTACAAAGCAATCAACAATCATCCATTAGCAATTGCGATCAGTGAGGATATCTCACCGCATGAATTTTGGGAGGGGTTTGGGGAGGTGGACACCAAAAATGCCATGGATATATGTGTAGTTTGATCTTTCACTAAATAAATAGTTGTAGTATTATGAGTGGATATCAAGGGGGGAATCACCCAAATTCCCACAACCAATGAAAAGATCACATGTGGCCAACTCATGTGGTTAGTGTGGCAATGGTCTCACAAGGAAAATCGCATGAGGAAAATCATGGCGGTTGAGGAGTTGAATATGGTATTTATATAGTGGTCATAAGGTATTCATTGGGAGGGAATCTATCATCCATTCAACCATAGAGAAAGACCGTTTCCTCGTGAAGAAGATGAAGGTGACAAAGCTAAGGAAGAAAGAAGAACTTGTGTAGTGAGCAACTCAACAATTAAATCGATTTGGACAATAATCCATTCATGACTCTTGTTGTAAGCCTAAATTGACATTGTAACCTATTACCTGACATGTAATTTTGGAAAAGTTCCTTGAACATCATATTTTGTAGTAGTACATTGTACAAGAGTCCAACACTGCCAAATGTACTTCTCATAATTTTAAGCATAATAGACAAGTTGTGCTATTATCTGCTATTGCATGTGTTTGTGTGTTTACTTATGTGTATTGTTGTGCACTCTTAGATGTTGCATCTAGTAGTTGCACCATCTAGTATGAGAGAAGGTTGATACCTACATCAAAAGAGACAAATAAAATAAGAGGATATTGTTGTGTAGAGTTGTTGAGGGAGAAGAAAGTGTTGGTGGAGTATTATTCGGTAGAATTGTGAGAATAATCTATAAAGGAGAGTTGCAAAAAAGGAATGAGATTGCATATCAATAGAAACATGTCATGTAGGAGAGGAAGAGTACTAGACTACTAGTTAAGATAGGTAGAGGACATGAAGAAGAGGTTGATAACGAGATCATATGATTTTTTAGAGAAATATCTCCCAAAATGGAGGTCATGGAAGAATCCCATAGAAAGCGAATTGCAGTAAGTTTGATGATGTGAGTGGCAATGGAGAGTAATAGGAAGACCCAAGAGAAGAAATTACAAAATCCAATTCTCAAGAGGAGAAAGTGATAAGGTCTATCACAAATCCAGGATGTAGACCTATAATGCAGACTCCTACATTCTCATCAAATCTGAATCCAAAATACTTATTAGGATGGATTGGGGAAATGGAGAGGTCCTTTGATTTTGAACAAAGCGAACACCATAGAAGAGTGAAGTTTGCATGTACTAAGTTGAAAGGTCATGCATCCCCATGGTAGGATAATTCATATCCAGATAGATAGAAGAAGGGAAAAGATAAGTACAAATTTGGGACAAAATGGTTTCCAAGTTCAAGGTTAAGTTATTTCATGTTTGTCATTCCCTAATAATTTTTAGGAAGCTACAAAACTTGAGATAGAAGGAGATGGAAATGAAAGAATGCACAAAATAGTTCTAGAGATTCTACATATGTTTTAAACAAAGTGAGGGAAGTGAAGAAGCCATCACTAGATATGTGAATGATCTTACATATGCCATTGAAGATGAGATTAATAATGTGACCATTCAGTCAATTGTCTTAGCATACTAGTTATCCTTAAAGCCTAAAGAGAAACTTTCAAGAAAATAATAGTGCTCTAGAGGATGAGAAACAAAAGGTAAATAGAGAACAATGCATGGAAGAGGACAGACAAGTGGAAGAAAGGAAGAAGAGGCCAACACAAATACTACTATCCAAATCATCAAATGAAGTTGAATTCAATTTTGGAGGACAAGAGCACTAGGATTATGAGTGACAAGAGAGTTTGGTTGTTGAGATAAGGAAATAGGAAAAATTGCATGTAGCTTAAGGAGAAAATTTTTACACAATTTGTTGTTTGAGATAACAAAGATGAAATTTAGCAATAATATCGGTAAAATCTAACGTTCATGAGAATGAAACCAGTGAAATATATTGAAGAGATTAGATAAGGAATTGGAGCGGACTATGGTCATCTTCAAAAGTAAATGTAACATCAAGAAGAGGCAGAGCATGCTAAAAAAAAAAGGATGAAAACTTGAAGAGAAAATTGTTGGTCTAAAAACTCCTTTTCCAATCGTTATAAAGTTTATTGCTATGAGGGGGGCATATAAGAGAGAAAAAGGGGTTGATAAAAACACTTTGGAGGCTACTTTTTCCTATGCTTGTTCGAGATGCACTTGTGCTTCTGCAAGATGGAAAGCTAGCATGCACTAGCTTTCCCCCATGTTGAAATGATGTTATTCGAGATGTGATTGTGCTAGGGGAAAAGCTAGCACATGCTAGCTTTCCCCCACATTGAATCATGTTGTTTGATATGATCTTGTGCTTGTGCAGGAGGGAAAACTAGCACACGCTAGCTTACCCCCATGGTGGGATGATTTTCAAGATGCGCTTGTGCCTGTGCAAGAGGGAAAGCTAGCATGTGCTAGCTTTCCCCCATAGTGGAATGATGTTGTTCAAGATGTGCTTATGATTTTGAAAGAGGGAAATCCAACATAAACTAGCTTTCCAAGATGAGCTTATGCTTGTGCAAGAGGGAATACTAACATGTGAAAGCTTTCCTCCATGCTAAAATGATGTTGTTTGAGATGAGCTTGTGCTTGTGCAAGAGGGAAAACTAGCATGCGCTAGCTTACCCCCATGGTGGGATGATTTTCAAGATACGCTTGTGCTTGTGCAAGAGGGAAAGATAGCATGCACTAGATTTCCCCCACAGTGGAATGATGTTGTTCGTGATGTGCTTGTGATTTTGCAAGAGGGAAATCCAACATAAACTAGCTTTCCAAGATGAGCTTATGCTTGTGCAAGAGGGAAGACTAACATGTGCAAGCTTTCCCCCATGCTAAAATGATGTTGTTCGAGATGCGCTTCTGCTTGTGCAAGAGGGAAAGATAGCATGCGCTAGCTTTCCCCCATGGTGGAATGATGTTGTTCAAGATGCGCTTCTACTTGTGCGAGAGGGAAAGGTAGCATGGGCTAGCTTTCCCCCATGGTGGAATGCTATTATTTGAGATGTGATTGCGCTAGGGGGAAAGCTAGCACATGCTAGCTTTCCCCCACATTGAATGATGTTGTTTGAGATGAGCTTGTTCTTGTGAAGGAGGGAAAACTAGCACGTGCAAGCTTACCCCCATGGTGGGATGATTTTCGAGATGCGCTAGTGCTTCTGCAAGAGGGAAAGCTAGCACACACTACCTTTCCCCCACGGTGGAATCATGTTGTTCAAGATGTGCTTGTGATTTTTCAAGAGGGAAATACAACATAAACTATCTTTCCCCCATGGTGGAATGATGTTGTTTCAAGATGCACTTGTGCTTGTTGAAGAGGGAAAGCTAGCACATGCTAGATTTCTTTGATGGTGGAATGATGTTGTTCAAGATGAGCTTATGCTTGTGCAACATGCAAGACTAGCATGTGCAAGCTTTCCTCCATGCTAAATTGATGTTGTTCAAGATGCGCTTATGCTTGTGCAAGAGGGAAAGCTAGCACACACTATCTTTCCCCCATGGTGGAATGATGTTGTTCGAGATGCACTTGTTCTTCTGCAAGATGGAAAGCTAGCATGCACTAGCTTTCCCCCATGTTGGAATGATGTTATTTGAGATGTGATTGTGCTAGGGGGAAATATAGTACATGCTAGCTTTCCGCTACATTGAATGATGTTGTTTGAGATGAGCTTGTGCTTGTGCAAAAGGGAAAACTAGCATGCTCTAGCTTACCCCCATGGTGGGATGATTTTTGAGATACACTAGTGCTTGTGCAAGAGGAAAAGCTAGCATTTTCGAGATGCACTTGTGCTTCTGAAATATTGAACGCTAGCACGCACTAGCTTTCCCCATGTTGGAATGATGTTATTCGAGATGTGATTGTGCTAGGGGGAAAGCTAGCACATGATAGCTTTCCCACACATTGAATGATGTTGTTTGAGATGAGCTTGTGCTTGTGCAAGAGGGAAAACTAGCACGTGCTAGCTTACCCATATGGTTGGATGATTTTCGAGATGTGCTAGTGCTTGTGCAAGAGGGAAAGCTAGCATCTGCCATCTTTCCCCCACGGTGGAATGATGTTGTCCGAGATGTGTTTCTGCTTTTGCAAGAGGGAAATCCAACATAAACTAGCTTTCCCCCACGGTGGAATGATGTTGTTTCAAGATGCGCTTGTGCCTGTTCAAGAGGGAAAGCTAGCACACGCTAGATTTCCTTGACGGTGGAATGATGTTGTTCAACATGAGCTTATGCTTGTGCAAGAGGGAAGACTAGCATGTGCAAGCTTTCCTCCATGCTAAAATGATGTTGTTCGAGATGCGCTTGTGCTTATGCAAGAGGGAAAGATAGCACACGCTAGCTTATCCCCATGGTGGAATGATGTTGTTCAAGATGCACTTGTGCTTATGCAAGATGGAAAGCTAGCACGCGCTAGATTTATCCATGTTGGAATGATGTTATTCGAGACATGATTGTGCTAGGAGAAAGCTATCACATGCTAGATTTCCCCCACATTGAATGATGTTGTTTGAGATGAGCTTGTGCTTATTGAAAAGGGAAAACTAGCACGCGCTAACTTACCCCCATGGTGGGATGATTTTCAAGATGCTCTAGTGCTTGTGCAAGAGGGAAATCCATCATGCGCTAGCTTTCCCCCATGGTGGAATCATGTTGTTCGAGATGTTCTTGTGCTTCTGCAAGAGGGAAATCCAACATAAACTAGCTTTCTCCCATAGTGGAATGATGTTGTTTCAAGATGCACTTTTGCTTGTTCATGAGGGAAAGCTAGCACATGCTAGATTTCCTTGAGGGTGGAATGATGTTGTTCAAGATGAGCTTATGCTTGTGCAAGAGGGAAGACTAACATGTGCAAGCTTTCCTCCATGATAAACTAATATTGTTTGAGATGCCCTTGCACTTGTGCAAGAGGGAAAGCTATCACGCGCTAGCTTTCCCCCATGGTGGAATGATGTTGTTCGAGATGCACTTGTGCTTCTGTAATATTGAAAGCTAGCACGCGCTAGCTTTCCCCCATGTTGGAATGATGTTATTTGAGATGTGATTGTGCTAGGGGGAAAGCTATCACATGCTAGATTTCCCCCACATTGAATGATGTTGTTTGAGATGAGCTTGTGCTTATGCAAGAGTGTAAACTAGCATGCGCTAGCTTACCCTCATGGTCGGATGATTTTCAAGATACGCTAGTGCTTGTGCAAGAGGGAAAGCTAACATGCGCTAGCTTTCCACCATGGTGGAATGATGTTGTTTGAGATGTGCTTTTGCTTCTGCAAGATGGAAAGCTAGCATGCGCTAGCTTTCCTCCATGTTGGAATGATGTTATTCGAGATGTGATTGTGCTAGGGGGAAATCTAGCACATGCTAGCTTTCTCGCACATTGAATGATGTTGTTTGAGATGAGCTTGTGCTTCTRTAAAAGGGAAAACTAGCACGCTCTAGCTTACCCCCATGGTGGGATGATTTTTGAGATGTRCTAGTGCTTGTGCAAGAGGAAAAGCTAGCATTTTCAAGATGCACTTGTGCTTTTGCAAGATTGAAAGCTAGCACGCGCTAGCTTTCCCCCATGTTGGAATGATGTTATTTGAGATGTGATTGTGCTAGGGGGAAAGATAGCACATGCTAGMTTTCCCGCACATTGAATGATGTTGTTTGAGATGAGCTTGTACTTGTGCAAGAGGGAAARCTAGCATGCGATAGCTTACCCTCATGGTCAGATGATTTTCGAGATGCGCTAGTGCTTGTGCAAGAGGAAGGATAGCATCCACCAGCTTTCCCCCACGGTGGAATGACGTTGTCTGAGATGTGTTTATGCTTTTGCAAGAGGGAAATCCAACATAAACTAGCTTTCCCCCATGGTGGAATGATGTTGTTTCAAGATGCACTTGTGCCTATTCAAGAGGGAAATCTAGCACACGCTAGATTTCCTTGATGGTGGAATGATGCTGTTCAAGATGTGCTTATGCTTGTGCAAGAGGGAAGACTATCATGTGCAAGATTTCCTCCATGCTAAAATGATGTTGTTTGAGATGTGCTTGTGCTTGTGAAAGAGGGAAAGATAGAATGCTCTAGCTTATCCCCACGGTGGAATGATGTTGTTTGAGATGTGCTTTTGCTTCTGCAAGATGGAAAGCTAGCATGCGCTAGCTTTCCTCCATGTTGGAATGATGTTATTCGAGATGTGATTGTGCTGGGGGAAAGCTAGCACATGATAGCTTTCCCCCACATTGAATGATGTTGTTTGAGATGAGCTTGTGCTTGTTGAAGAGGGAAAACTAGCACGCGCTAGATTACCCCCATGGTGGGATGATTTTCGAGATGCACTAGTGCTTCTGCAAGAGGGAAAGCCAACATACACTAGCTTTATCCCACGGTGGAATCATGTTGTTCGAGATGTGCTTGTGCTTTTGCAAGAGGGAAATCCAACATAAACTAGCTTTCTCCCACGGTGGAATGATATTGTTTCAAGATGCACTTATGCTTGTTGAAGAGGGAAAGCTAGCACATGCTAGATTTCCTTGATGGTGGAATGATGTTGTTCAAGATGAGCTTATGCTTGTGCAAGAGGGAAGACTAACATGTGCAAGCTTTCCTCTATGATAAAATGATGTTGTTCGAGATGCGCTTGCACTTGTGCAAGAGGGAAAGCTATCATGCACTAGCTTTCCCCCATGGTGGAATGATGTTGTTCGAGATGCACTTGTGCTTTTGCAAGATGGAAAGCTAGCACACACTAGCTTTCCCCCATGTTGGAATGATGTTATTTGAGATGTGATTGCACTAGGGGGAAATATAGCACATGCTAGCTTTCCCCCACATTGAATGATGTTGTTTGAGATGAGCTTGTGCTTGTGCAAAAGGGAAAACTAGCACGCGCTAGCTTACCCCCATGGTGGGATAATTTTCGAGATGCGCTAGTGCTTGTGCAAGAGGAAAAACTAGCATTTTCGAGATGCACTTGTGCTTCTGCAAGATTGAAAGCTAGCATGCGCTAGCTTTCCTCCATGTTGGAATGATGTTATTCGAGATGTGATTGTGCTAGGGGGAAAGATAGCACATGCTAGCTTTTCCCCACATTGAATGATGTTGTTTGAGATGAGCTTGTGCTTGTGCAAGAGGGAAAACTAGCACGTGCTAGCTTACCCACATGGTCGGATGATATTCGAGATGTGCTAGTGCTTGTGCAAGAGGGAAAGATAACATCCACCAGGTTTCCCCCATGGTGAAATGATGTTGTCCGAGTTGTGCTTGTGCTTTTGCAAGAGGGAAATCCAACATAAACTAGCTTTCCCCCACGGTGGAATGATGTTGTTTCAAGATGCACTTGTGCCTGTTCAAGAAGGAAAGCTAGCACATGCTAGATTTCCTTGACGGTGGAATGATGTTGTTCAAGATGAGCTTATGCTTGTGCAAGAGGGAAGACTAGCATGTGCAAGCTTTCCTCCATGCTAAAATGATGTTGTTCAAGATGCGCTTGTGCTTGTGCAAGAGGGAAAGATAGCACGCGCTAGCTTATCCCCATGGTGGAATGATGTTGTTCGGGATGCACTTGTGCTTATGCAATATGGAAAGCTAGCATGTGCTAGCTTTCCTGATGTTGGAATGATGTTATTCAAGATGTGATTGTGCTGGGGGAAAGCTAGCACATGCTAGCTTTCCCCCACATTGAATGATGTTGTTTGAGATGAGATTGTGCTTGTTGAAGAGGGAAAAATAGCACGCGCTAGCTTACCCCCATGGTGGAATGATTTTCGAGATGCGCTAGTGCTTGTGCAAGAGGGAAAGACAACATGCACTAGATTTCCCCCACGGTGGAATCATGTTGTTCGAGATGTGCTTGTGCTTCTGCAAGAGGGAAATCCAACATAAACTAGCTTTCTCCCATGGTGGAATGATGTTGTTTCAAGATGCACTTGTGCTTGTTCAAGAGGGAAAGCTAGCACACGCTAGATTTCCTTGACAGTGGAATGATGTTGTTCAAGATGAGCTTATGCTTGTGCAAGAGGGAAGACTATCATGTGCAAGCTTTCCTCCATGGTAAAATGTTGTTGTTTGAGATGCGCTTGTGCTTGTGCAAGAGGGAAAGCTATCACACACTAACTTTCCCCCATGGTGGAATGATGTTGTTCGAGATGCACTTGTGCTTCTGTAAGATTGAAAGCTAGCACATGCTAGCTTTCCCCCATGTTGGAATGATGTTATTCGAGATGTGATTGTGCTAGGGGGAAAGCTAGCACATGCTAGATTTCCCCCACATTGAATGATGTTGTTTGAGATGAGCTTGTGCTTGTGCAAGAGTGAAAACTAGCATGCGCTAGCTTACCCTCATGGTCGGATGGTTTTTGAGATATGCTAGTGCTTGTGCAAGAGGGAAAGCTAGCATGCGCTAGCTTTCCCCCATGGTGGAATGATGTTGTTTGAGATGTGCTTATGCTTTTGCAAGAGGGAAATCCAAAGCTAAACTAGGTTTCCCCCACGGTAGAATGATGTTGTTTCAAGATGCACTTGTGCTTGTTCAAGAGGGAAAGCTAGCACACGATAGATTTCCTTGATGGTGGAATGATGTTGTTCAAGATGAGCTTATGCTTGTGCAAGAGAGAAGACTAGCATGTGCAAGATTTCCTCCATGCTAAAATAATTGTTCGACATGCACTTGTGCTTGTGCAAGAGGGAAAGCTAGCACACGCTAGCTTTCCCCCATGGTGGAATGATGTTGTTCGAGATGCACTTGTGCTTCTGCAAGATGTAAAGCTAGCACGTCCTAGCTATCCCCCATGTTGGAATGATGTTATTCGAGATGTAATTGTGCTAGGGGGAAAGCTAGCACATTGAATGTTGTTGTTTGTGATGAGCTTGTTCTTGTGAAAGAGGGAGAACTAGCACGGGCAACCTTACCCCCATGGTGGGATGATTTTCGAGATGCGCTAGTGCTTGTGCAAGAGGGAAATCTAGCATGCACTAGATTTCCCCCACGGTGGAATCATGTTGTTCGAGATGTGCTTGTGATTTTGCAAGAGGAAAATCCAACATAAACTAGCTTTCCCCCATGGTGGAATGATGTTGTTTCAAAATGCACTTGTGCTTGTTCAAGAGAGAAAGCTAGCACATGCTAGATTTCCTTGATGATGAAATGATGTTGTTCAATATGAGATTATGATTGTGCAAGAGGGAAGACTAACATGTGCAAGCTTTCCTCCATGCTAAAATGATGTTGTTTGAGATGCGCTTCTGCTTGTGCAAGAGGGAAAGCTAGCACGTGCTAGCTTTTCCTCATGGTGGAATGATGTTGTTCGAGATGCGCTTTTGCTTGTACTAGCTTTCCCCCATGGTGGAATGCTGTTATTCAAGATGTGATTACGCTAGGGGGAAAGCTAGCACATGCTAGCTTTCCCCCACATTGAATGATGTTGTTTGAGATGAGCTTGTTCTTGTGAAGGAGGGAAAACTATCATGTGAAAACTTACCCCCATGGTGGGATGATTTTCGAGATGCGCTAGTGCTTGTGCAAGAGGGAAAGCTAGCACGCGCTACCTTTCCCCCACGGTGGAATCATGTTGTTTGAGATGTGCTTGTGATTTTGCAAGAGGGAAATTCAACATAAACTAGCTTTCCCCAATGGTGGAATGATGTTGTTTCAAGATGCACTTGTGCTTGTTGAAGACGGAAAGCTATCACACGCTAGATTTCTTTGATGGTGGAATGATGTTGTTCAAGATGAGCTTATGCTTGTTCAAGAGGGAAGACTAGCATGTGCAAGATTTCCTCCATGTTAAATTGATGTTGTTCGAGATGCGCTTGTGTTTGTGCAAGAGGGAAAGCTAGCACGCGCTAACTTTCCCCCATGGTGGAATGATGTTGTTCGAGATGCATTTGTGCTTTTGCAAGATGGAAAGCTAGCGCATGCTAGCTTTCCCCCATGTTGGAATGATGTTATTCAAGATGTGATTGCACTAGGGGGAAATCAAGCACATGCTAGTTTTCCCCCACATTGAATGATGTTGTTTGAGATGAGCTTGTGCTTGTGCAAAAGGGAAAACTAGCACACGCTAGCTTACCCCCATGGTGGGATGATTTTCGAGATGTGCTAGTGCTTGTGCAAGAGGAAAAGCTAGCATTTTTGAGATGCACTTGTGCTTCTGAAATATTGAAAGCTAGCACACACTAGATTTCCTTCACAGTGGAATGATGTTGGTCAAGATGAGCTTATGCTTGTGCAAGAGGGAAGACTAGCATGTGTAAGCTTTCCTCCATGCTAAAATGATGTTGTTCGAGATGTGCTTGTGCTTGTGCAAGAGGGAAAGCTAGGACACGCTAGCTTTCCCCCATGGTAGAATGATGTTTTTCAAGATGCACTTGTGATTGCACAATAGGAAAATATAGCAAACAATAGCTGCACCCCATGGTGGAATGATGATAGCTTTACTCTATGGTGGAATGATGTTGTTGGAGATGTATTTGTTCTTATGCAAGAGGGAAAGCTAACACATGCTATCTTTCCCTCATGGTGGAATAATGCTGTTCGAGATGCACATGTGCTTGTGTAAGAGGGAAATCTAGCACCCACTACCTTTCCCCGATGGTGGAATGTTTTTTGATATGTACCATTGCTTGTGCAAGAGGGAAAGCTATATTTCCCCTATAGTCAAATGATGTTATCCGATATGTGTTTGTACTTGTGTAAGATGAAATGTTAACATGCGTTAGCTTTCCCCCTCAGTGGAATGAGGTTGTTCTAGATGTGCTTATGGTTGTACAAGAGGGAAAGCTATCACGTCTACCACGATGGAATGATGTTCGAGGTGCATTTGTGTCTGTGCAAGACGAAAAGTTAGCACACGCTAGCTTTTCTTTACAGTAGAATCATTTTGTTCAAGATGCACTTGTACTTTTGCAAGAGGGAAAGCTAGCACGCACTAGCTTTCCCTTAGGGTTGAATGATGTTGTTTGATATTCATTTATGCTTGTGCAAGAGGAAAGGCTAACATGCACGGAATTTCCTCCATGATGGAATGATGTTGTTTGAGATGCGTTTGTGCTTGTGCAAGAGGGAAAGTTAGCACACGCTAATGTTTTCCTATGCTAGAATGATGTTCGAGATGCAATTGTGCTTGTGCAATATGGAAAGATAACACGTGCTAGATTTCCCCTACACGGTAGATTTCCCCCATGGTGGAATGATGTTGTTTGAGATGCATTTGTGCTTGTGTAAGAGGGAACGCTAGCACGCGCTAGCTTTCCCCCACGGTGGAATGATATTATTTGATATGCACCTGTTCTTGTGCAAAAGGGAAAGCTAGTATGTGCTAGTTTTCCCCCATGGTGGAATGATGTTGTCCAAGATGTGTTTGTGCAAGATGGAAATCTAGCATGCGTTAGCTTACCCCCACACTGAAATAGCATTGTTTTAGATGTGCTAGTTGTTGTGAAAAACATAAAGTTAGCACGTGTTAGCTTTCCCCCATGATGGAATGATGTTCGAGATGTGTTTGTGCTTGTTCATGAGGAAAATTTAGCACATGCTAGTTTTTACTTACGATGGAATGATGTTGTTCGAGATGCACTTGTGCTTGTGTAATAGGGAAGCTAGCATGATGTACACGTGCCACCCAGGCATGTCCGCGCTCACCAGGACCTTCTTCTTCACTGGCTCGAAGAGCTCAAATTGCTCTTCAACTCCCTTATCGAAAGTTCTCACACCCACAGAATGATCCTCGATGATCTCCCTTGTCGTATCGGGAAATCGGACCTCACGTAGTAGCGAGTCCTGTACTCGGGTCGCGCTAAACTCCGAAACCCGATGAATATTCCCTTCACGCCTTTTTTTGTCCTTATCGGAGATTTCCCCGTCGGGAAATCAGAACTTGCGATGTCGTGGGTCACACACCTCACGAATCCCCGATTCCCAAACTTCGATGCCACCTGTCCTCTGTCCATGGCAAAGTCTTGGGACCCACGCTCCCGTAGTGATCGGGAAATCACGTTTTGGGAATTCGCGATTCCTGATGCACAAGTTCACAGACCTTGCCAAACCCCGAACTCTGATATATGATACCACCTGTCGTCACCTCAGGGTGAGGCTTAACACTCTGACACCTTTTTTCCACTCAGCGCTATCGGGAAATTGCGAATCAGAGTTTCATGGTTTCAAATGCACCGGTTCACAGGACTTTCAAAACTCCAAACCCCGACTCCACTGGATCCTTGGACACGTGTCCTTCCGATCAATGGCTCTAACCGTGTCGGGAAATCGCCGATCACAAATTCTTGTTGCAAGTGCTTTCACTCCTAGAAACCCCGATGTATTAGATCCCGACTTCTACCTGGATGTCTGACGCGTGTCCTCGCTATTGGACGGTTCTGATCGCCCGTCGGAATATCGCGGATCGTGATTCCAACCTGCATAAGTTCTATGTCCTCAGAAATCTTGAATTCTCGATGGAATAAACTCCGATGGTGCCTGTCTCCTTGACATGTGTCCTGCCGAGATCAACGGCTAGGATCTTCTCTCGGGATTTCGAGACTTTCAAGGTCTCGATTCTCAACCTTATGAAAAACCCGATGACTCTGAAATTCCGGTGACTTCTCCTCTGCTCGCTGGGGCTTAAAACCTGTGCAACTCTCCGAGATCTGATGGCTGGCGGGATTTCGTCAATCTCTTCAGCGAACCCTGACCATCGATTTCTCCCTCTCGAGGATCTCCTGAGAATGGCTAAGTGTTCATTCTCAGTACTAGTTCTCTGACGTCTACGCTTGCATCTCTTACTCGAACCCTCCTTGGCACAACTCCTGCGCTTTCTTTCAACTATTTCACGAAGGTGCTATACCTCCTGAGATTTTCCACTCTGATTCTCTCAGAGGGAATTTGCGTGCACTTCTTGCGGAAAACCTGTGAACACTTCAAGTGTTCAGCCTTCTTCTACTCTGTGCAATTCCTGCAGCAGCAGTCCTTGGCTTCCTTTTCTCAGGTTAACAACTGAGACTTCCTCCTTCAACCTACACACTCCTTGCACGGCTTTAACAACTCAAATCCAGTTATGGGGAAATGAGAACAAAGGTTAAACTACTGAGCCTCCATCGACGCACTCTTTGC
>JASDQU010102328.1:55937-92142 GCA_032191745.1 Picea mariana | reverse complement strand
TGAGTGGAGATAGATCAATAGTGCTAGTTACAAACTTCTTCAAATACCTAGATCAACCTTAATATACATGAGAGAATACTTTAGGATTAGATGTGTTTTTCTGAGACTGCCTCCCCCACTGAACACTACTAGAATGATCACCTCCTCCTCAGTGCTTCTTAAAGGAAATACGAAGCAAGACAATTTAACTTCTATTTAGACTTGTACCAAGACAATGCAAGGGATGCACCCTCCCTCCACTTAGGAAATCCTCACAACACCGTCATTTGATCAACAAATCCCACCCACAGGTCCCCCCTCAGTTGTGGCAAGGGGGATGGAGTCATTACCATCATTTGATCAACAAATCCCACCCACAGGTCCCCCCTCGGTTGTGGCAAGGGGGATGGAGTCATTAGGCACCAAATTAAAACATTGAGTTGGGTTTGATATCCATAACAATAATATCTCACTTGGATTTTAAACATAATAATATGGTTTAGCTCAAATAGATCTCTTATAAGAGTTTATTTCACATTCCTATCATGCATTTATACTATTGTACCTAGCAGTCCCATGTTTGACCTATGCATGGCCACTAGCTGGTTTATCTCATCTTAATTTAATATGGAGATTTACAAAAAACTCAATGTTGATGAAGTCTGTGTGATAGATTTTTTCCAAATTTAACTTTGAGTGGAGATAGATCAATAGTGCTAGTTACAAACTTCTTCAAATACCTAGATCAACCTTAATATACATGAGATAATACTTTAGGCTTAGATGTTTTTTTCTGAGACTACCTCCTCCACTGAACACTACTAGAATGATCACCTCCTCCCCGATGCTTCTTAAAGGAAATACGAAGCAGAAAAATTTAACTTCTATTTAGACTTGTACCAAGCCAATGCAAGGGATGCACCCTCCCTCCACTTAGGAAATCCTCACAACATCGTCATTTGATCAACAACTCCCACCCACAACCCCCTCAGTTGTGGCAAGGGGGATAGAGTCATTAGGCACCAAATTCAAACATTGAGTTGGGTTTGTTGTCCAAAACAATAATATCTCACTTGGATGTTAAACATACTAAGATGATTTAGCTCAAATCGATTTCTTATAAGAGTTTATTTCACACTCCTATCGTCCATTTATACTATTGTACCTAGCAATCCCATGTTTGACCTATTCATGGTCACTAACTGGTTTATCTCATCTTAATTTAATATGGCGATTTACAAAAAAATCAATGTTGATGAAGTCCGTGTTATAGAATATTTCCAAATTTAACGAAATATGTGTTGTATACATTTTCACTTATGAATATAACAGAGGAAAATTGATCCAATGCATGGTGTGGACATTATTTTGCAATTATCTGTTATTGTGTTTTCATGAATGAATGAATGAATTTCGTTATGAGTAGATGGAACTGTGAATGTTACGATAATTTTCAATTGTTTCTCTTATGTCGAGTGGTGAAAGGTGTGCACACAGAACGCAAGGAGTGCATTAATGAGATCTGTTTCGATTCCGAATCTCAGAAGAGATAGCACAAAACTTTCCCTTTGCAAGGAGTGAAAAGAGACTGGTGCAAGGCGTGCATAGTCGTCTGCAAGAATTTGAACCTTGCGTAAAGATCTGGTGCAAGGCATGCAGGGATCTTAGATTCGACTAAGTGTCGAAGGGACTTTGAAAGAAGTCGAAGAACCAGAAAAGAAGAATGCTAGGAGGTGAGAGGAATTTCTCTTCGCGAAATCCTTCGGATCTGAGTTATCGAAATCCTTGAAACTCAAGGAGTGTGTAGGAAGTCAAAGTCTTCATGAGACCAAGATCAGAAGGAATAACACTTTTCATAAGTGTTAACGAGATCTAAGAAACAGACTCATAGGAAGGACAAAGGTTGAAGCCTTTGAATCCTTCAAAAATCTTCTAAGTTTGAAGAAAGCGTAAGCTCGGGGAGAAATATCTAGACTGTCTGGTCAATGTCCATACAACGAGGAGTAAGTGCAAAGGGGGAAAGATCTCAGTTGTTCATTCTGAGCGATAAATAATCGTAACCGCCCGATCAAGGTGAAGTGCACTAACGATAAGCCCTGGAAGTATATAGGAGGAGCCGGGTTACGAAAGTTCTGAAATCATCGGAATAGTCCATCAAGGGGGATACGTGGTGAGAGATTAGCGTTTCAATGACTCATGACTCAGGGAATTCATAGGCAGATTTATAAGAACTCGCGAAATCACGATTTGATCATAGTCATTGATCAGAGGAGGGAGTTGAATCGTATATCTGGTTTGTTCGGGATTTCGTAACTTGGGAAATCAAAAGTAAGAGTTCTAGGAACTCGCGAAATACGAGTTCGCGACTTGATAGTGGTTGTCAGATCCAGAGGAGCGTGAGACATTGATTTGGCTCTCCGAAATATCGACATTTCGAGAGTTGAGAGTGAGCGTGATTTGATATGAGTCATCGGATCAAGGGAGGATCGGGGCCGTTAGATCTAAAGCATCGAGAGTTCGAACCTCAGGAGAACGGATGTGGTTCCCATCGGGTGTTCCCAATACACAAAAGCGTGACATGATCGGAATATTGGCCCACAGTCAT
This sequence comes from Picea mariana, assembly GCA_032191745.1. Classification (NCBI taxonomy): domain Eukaryota; kingdom Viridiplantae; phylum Streptophyta; class Pinopsida; order Pinales; family Pinaceae; genus Picea; species Picea mariana. Next base: position 89,558 of record JASDQU010102328.1, on the reverse strand, counting down.
AGCAAAGGGTCACATCTGTGAAGGAGAATAGAGGGGCTAGTACACGCTAGGCTCCTATTAGGATTTCATAGGTTGGGATAGTCGGGGTGACTCACATGCAAAGACCTGATATGTAAAGTCACGACGTGCCTTTTGATTAGGTGAGTGGTCATAGTCATGGTCACGTAAAGGAAAGGTCTTAGCCAAAGAAGAGCTAGCGCCCGTTTGGCATTGAGGTTTGAACAACACTCAAGAGAGGGCCCGCGGGTCTCATACGACATACATCTTTGAACAAAGGACCTGTGTAAGAAGGTTTGGGGTTTAGCAGAGACCCAAAGAGTCAATCAGACTCAGTTTCTTGATCAATCCTAGACCAGGAGGTCACACAGCCCTTAGGAGAGAAGGGGGTCTGCACCAAGTAGTATCAGAGCTAAAGTTTTTCTTGCACATAGTAGGAAAGGAGAGGAGAAAGAAGAAATTGAATGTGTACTCTATGTGTGACAGAAAGTTGACACAATGCCACCATGGAGACAAGTGGAACCACTTTTAGCCAATCGAGTTGTAGAAAGGGAGATGTGAGAACTTCGTGCAAGATTAGAGGTGATGGAGGCAGCGTAGAGACGAGCACCTGATGCTCAAGACATCAATGATGCAGATAGTGAAGCAGTAGAAGTCAAAGAAGTTGTAGGAGAGGATGTCGCCAAAGAACGCTTGCTAAGAGCAATTGTTAAATTAGGAGGCAGAGCCAAGATAGAGGTCCCAATGTATGAAGGTAATTTAGATGTTGAAGAGCTACTGGATTGGATAAGATCCATGGACAAAAATTTCGACTATGAAGATGTCGATGAAGAGAGAAAGGTGAAATAGGATGTCACCGGGATAAAAGGACATGCAACACTATGGTGGGATGAACTGCATGTTGAAAGGAGAAGCAAAGGAAAACATAAAATATATAATTGGGACAGAATGGTAGCCAAGTTGAAGGTTAAGTTCATGCTCAAAGATTATCAAATCAATTTGTTCAGGAAGATGCAAAACCTGAGACAGAAGGGGATGACAGTTACAGAGTACACAGAGGAGTTCTATAGGCTGAACATCAGAGCTGGACAAAGGGAGAGAGATCAAGAAAATTTTTTCAGATATATAAATGGCCTAAGATATGAAATCCAGGATGAGCTCAACATGATGTTAGTAAAGACAGTGGAGGATGCTTATCAGTTCGCAATGAAGGAAAAGGAGAAGTTGGCAAGAAAACAAAGCCAACGAGGAAGAGGTAAAAGCCCAACCCCAACCAGAGGTAAGGGAGTTACCCATGACAAGGAACATAAGTCTAAGGACGAGGCTCAAAAACCACACCGTCACTCGGAAAGAGAAGAAAATTCTCGAGGAAGATAGGGTGGTGGAAGAAGTTATTCTAGAGGAAGAGGAGGAGAAGTAAGATGGTATGCCTATGGAAAGATAGGGCGCATGTCTTGGGAATTCCCGAGAAAAATAAAGAAGGAGGAGGTGAAGCTCACATTTCAGAATCACGGAGAGGAGATGTTGAAGCAGAAGGAGCAGAGGATGGAAGTTCCATGATGCTGAGGAAGGTTCTCTTAAAACCAGAGGCAGAAGTTGAAAAGCTAGTGTAGAGGAATAGTCTCTTTAGGATAGATTGCAAGACTAAAGACATAGTATGCAAGGTGATAATTGATAGTGGGAGAAATGACAACTTAGTATCCACATAGATGGTGGAGAAATTGGAGCTAGAGACAACTGCACATCCGAAGCAATACAAAGTCTCATGGTTGCAGAAAGGACACCAGGTAATGGTTACTAAACAATGCTTTGTTGAATTTAATATAGGAGGATATATAGATGAAATTATGTGTGATGTAATTCCCATGGATGTATGCCATATTTTGTTGGGAAGACCATGGCAGTTTGACAGGAATGTCATTCATGATGGGAGGAAAAATGCATACACGTTAGAGAAGAATGGTAGGAAACACATGTTACTGCCAATAGAGGAGAAGAAAGTGAAGGAGGAATCCAACATAAGCATACTTCTCATGAACGGGAAGGAACTCCTGAAATAAGTCAAGAAAGAATAGGAGGTGCAGTTTTTTGTGGTGAGGAAAACCAGAGTTATCCTGACAAGTACTTCAATGGATGATTTGCCTGAAGAAGTTCAGGAATTGTTAGATAAATTTTCTAACATAGTGGTGGATGAGCTGCCTAACTCATTGCCACCCATCAGAAGTATCAACCACCATATTGACTTTCTACCAGGAGAAAGTCTGCCGAACAAAGTAGCATACAGACTGATACCTTGAGAGAATGAGGAGGTAAAGAACCAAGTCCAAGAACTGTTAGATAAGGGTTTGGTTAGAGAGATCTTGAGTAAATGCGTATTACCAACTGTGTTGAGTCCAAAGAAGGATGGAGGATGGGGAATGTGTACAAACTCAAGAGCCATTAACAAGATCACCATCAGGTATAGATTTCCTTTACCAAGAATGGATGATTTAGTGGACTGTTTAAGTGGAGCAAATTTCTTTTCTGAAATAGATTTGAAAACTGGATATCACCAGATTAGAATGAGAGAAGGTGATGAGTGGAAGCCAACCTTTAAGACAAATGAAGGTTTGTATGAGTGGCTTGTTATGCCATTTGGATCAACAAATGCTCCGAGTACTTTTATGAGGCTGATGAATGAGATACTGAAAGACTTCATTGACAAGTTTGTGGTTGTATATCTGGATGATATACTGATCTTTAGCAGCTCTAAAGAGGAGCATTTGAGGCACCTAATACTAGTGATGAGGATACTATAGCAGGAGAAGTTGTTGATAAATCTGAAGAAGTCCTCTTTTATGAAGACAAAACTCATTTACTTGGGTTTTGTGATCTCTTCAAATGAACTGGAGATGGATCTAGAGAAGGTGAAAGAAATCAAAGAATGGTCATCACCGAAGAGTATGTTTGAGGTAAGGATCTTCCATGGATTAGCAAGCTTCTATAGGAAGTTCATCAGAGACTTCAGTGGAATTTGTGCGCCAATGATGGATACAGTAAAGAAGAAGCACAAGTCTTTTAAATGGACAGAGGAAGCTGAAAGGAGCTTCAATATACTAAAGGAAAAAATAACAGAACGACCAATTCTGGTCTTGCCGAATTTTGAAAATACATTTCAGGTGAGATGTGATGCAATTGGAGTTGTAATTGGAGCGGTTTTGAGCTAGGATAATAGACTTGTTGCCTATTTCAGTGAGAATATGAATGAGACCAAGAGAAAATACTCCACGTATGATAAGGAATTTTATGTCATAATTCAAGCCTTGAAGAAGTGGAGACACTACCTCGTCCCATAGGAATTTGTCTTGTATAGCGATAATCAGGCTTTACAATTCATAACCAGATAGGAAAAAATGAATCAGAGGCATGCAAAATGGGTTGAGTTTATGCAGATTTTCACTTTTGTCATAAAACATATTGTTGGGAATGCTAACAAGGTTGTTGATGCATTAAGCAGGAGATGTTTGATTCTACAGGAATTTTAGGTGAAGACCTTGGGGTTTGAACACCTTAAGGACATGTATTGTGATGATACAGATTTCAAGGAAGCATATGAAGCATGTGAAAATCTTGTGCTGAGAGACAGAAGCTAGTGGAGAGAGTATATGATTTCAGAGGGATTTTTGTTCAAGGGAAATCAAATGTGCATACCAAAAATCTCAATGAGGGATAACCTTTTGAAGGAAAATCATAGTGGAGGATTGGCTAGACATTTCAACCATGATAAAACATTTGCACAATTGAGCAATTCATACTATTGGCCAGGTATGAGAACATAAGTGATAAAGTTTGTGAACAGATGTAGAATATTCCAACATGCAAAAGGAAAAAGACAAAACATTGGATTGTATCAACCATTGCTAATACCAGAGAGGCCTTGGGATGCAATAAGCATGGATTTTGTGTTGGGACTACCAAGAACGCAAAGAGGATTTGATTCCATATTTGTGGTGGTGGACAGACTTTGAAAGATGGCACACTTTATCCCATGCCAGAAGACCAGTGATGCAATGCATGATGCAAATCTGTTTTTCAAGGAAGTTGTAAGACTTGATGGCCTACCCAAAAGAATTGTCTCAGAAAGAGACACAAATTTGTTGAACACTTTTGGAGAACATTGTGGAAGAATTTGGGGACAGATTTGTCCTTTAGCTCATCTTATCACCCTTAGAAACATGGAAATACTGAGGTGGTAAACAAAAGTTGGGGAAACCTGTTGAGGAGTCTGGTTACTGAGAACCATAACCGGTGGGATCAGATTATGCCATGAGCAGAATTTGCATACAATGACTCACCAAACAGGAGCGCTGGAAAGAGGCCATTCCAAATATTGTATGGAATTAAACCAAGGGGAGTATATGAGTTGAGATACTTGGAACAGAGTGAGATCGGGAGCGCTGGAGCAGAAGATTTTGCTACAGAAATGCAGAAGCTCCATAGCCAGATTAGAGGATAGTTGCAGAGTTATAACCAGGAGTACAAGCATAGAGCTGATAAACATCACAAAGAACTTCAATTTGAAGTGGGGGATCAGGTTCTGGCACATATCAAGAAAAAAAGGTTCCCTAGGGGAACATATAACAAGTTAAAGATGAAGAAGATAGGGTCCTGTAAGATCTTGAGGAATTTTGATGCAAACGCCTATGAGATTGAGCTTCCAGATGATGTGGGTATATCGCCCATATTCAATGTTTTAGACATGTATCCTTACAGGAAAGATGACACAGAGGGATCAGAAGATCAAGAGAAGATTCAGTGGGAGAAGCAAATGCCTATAGAAGAAAAACCACAAATGGAGAAGATTGATGATCAGATGATTGGCAAAAAGACCAGGAGGAAGACCTATTTTGAATATCTGGTCAAGTGGAAGGGACACTCAATAGAAGATGTCAGTTGGAAAAATGAAGCTGATATCCAGAAGAATGGAAAATCGGTGTAGGAGCTCATGGATAGGAGTCCATTAATTTTTGTCAAGGAGAGTATGATGCAGGAGCATCACTAGAAAGTGCGCGGAGTAGGACCTATCAGCGTCTGGGAGCCTGTATAGAATCTTAGCGCTGGCAGTCGCAACAGATATTTTGAAGTATGCCTTAACTCAGCGCCGAAAAAATATTTTGAGGCACGCTTGAGTAATCGCGAGCAAAGTGGGAGTTTCCACTCTGGCTCTGGAATGCGACTGGACTAAGATAGTTGTAGGTTAGATTTTGATGTAGACAAGTAGTCAGGGGAAAACCTAAGAACCCTTTGAGATAAATAGAGGTGATGTACGCCCAAATGAGGCTAGCTGCAAGCTAGTAGGAGATTTTTTGAGTTTTTGAGTTTTTTTTTTTTTTTTTAATTTCAGTTGTAGCCATTTTCACTTATGAATATAACAGAGGAAAATTGATCCAATGCATGGTGTGGACATTGTTTTGGAAATCTATGTTATTGTGTTTTCATGAATGAATGAATGAATTTTGTTATAAGTATATGGAACTGTGAATGTTAGGATAAGTTTCAATTGTTTCTCTTCTATCGAGTGGTGCAAGGTGTGCACACAGAATGCAAGGAGTGCGTTAACAAGATATGTTTTGATTCCAAAGCTCAGAAGAGATAGCATGACACTTTCCCTTTGCAAGGAGTGCAAAGAGACTAGTGCAAGGTGTGCATAGTCGTCCACAAGAATTTGAACCTTGCGTAAATATCTAGTGCAAGGAGAGCACAGATCTGAGATTTGATTAAGTGTCGAAGGGACTTTGAATGAAGTCGAAGAACCAGAAAAGGAGAACGTTGGGAGGGTGAGAGGAATTTCTCTTCAAGAAATCTTTCGTATCTGAGTTATCGAGATCCCTGAAACGCAAGGAGTGCATGGGAAGTAGAAGTCTTCACGATACCAATATCAGGAGGAATAACACTTTTCATAAGTGTTAACAAGATCCAAGAAACAGACTCGTAGGAAGGACAAAGGTCAAAGCCTTTGAATCCTTCAAAAATATTCTAAGTCTGAAGAAAGCATAAGCTCAGGGAGAAATATCTGGACCATCTAGTTAGCATCCAGAAAATGAGGAGTAAGCACAGAGGGGGAAAGATCTCAGTCATTCGATTTGAGCGCAAAAGAATTGTAACCGCCTGATCAAGGTAAAGTGCACTAACGATAAACCTTGAAAGTATACAAGAGGAGCGGGGTTACGAAAGTTTCAAAATCATCGGAACCCTCCATCAAGGGGGACACGTGGCGAGAGATCAGCATTTCACTGACTCATGACTCAGGGAATTCAAAGGGAAAGTTATAAGAACTCGCGACTCGGGAAATCACGATTTGATCACAGTCGTTGATTGGAGGAGGGAGTTGAATCGTAGATATGGTTTTGTCGGGAGTTCACAACTCGGGAAATCAGAAGTAAGAGTTCTAGGAACTCATGAAATCCTAGTTCGTGAATTGATAGTGGTCGACAGATCCAAAGGAGGGCGAGACGTTGATTTGGCACTCCGGAATATCGACATTTTGGGAGTCAGGAGTGAGCGCAATTTGATCTAAGTCGTCATATCAAGGGAGGATTGGGGTTGTTAGATCTAAAGCATCAGGAGTTCGGACCTTAGGAGAATGAAGTTGGATCCCATCGGGATTTCCCGATATGCAAAATCACGACGCGCTCGGAAGATTGGCCCACGGTCATAGCGAAGGGTCACATCGGTGAAGGAGAATAGAGGGGCTAGTACGCGCTAGGCTCCTATCAGAATTTCGAAGTTCAGGAGAGTCGGGGTGACTCACATGCAAAGACCCGATATACAAAGTTGTGACGTGCCTTTTGATCAGGTGAGTGGTCACAACCGTGGTCACGTAAAGGAAAGGGCTTAGCCAGAGAAGAGTTAGCGCCCATTTGGCATTGAGGTTTGAACAACGCTCATGAGAGGGCCTACGGGTCTCATACGACCTGTGTCTTTGGAGAAAGGACCCATGTAAGAGGGTTTGAGGTCTAGCAGAGACCCAAAGATTTAATCAGACTCAGTTTCTTGATCGATCCTATACCGAGAGTTAGCACAACCCTTAGACGACAAGGGGGTCTGCACCAACTCATAATGATCTTACTTGAACAAACATAATGTGTGACAGGGTCACTTCCATTACTCTTAAGGGTGAACCTAAAGTGCAGGTGGATAGGTAGAAATCACTTCCATTATTGTTAAGGGGGAACTTGAAGCGCAGGAGGACAGGTAGAAACCACAATAGAATAGATTAGACTATCGCACGACTAAATAGATAGAATATCTTCTGAATTGGTATTACCTATGCTGCTCACCCAGTTAGACTTATATACTTCAAGGAGAGATTATGTAATGGCTATTAAATTTGCCTTTTTTGTAGAGTCATTCTTGTCAAAAGGATGGAGCTCATCAATGTGCGGAAATTTTGGAAAAGAGAAGAAAATAAATTCCATTTTTTATAAAGAACAAAGTGAGAATAAAATTTGCTCGTGTTGGATGGAAAAGGGTGCTCAGAGGAAACAATTTTCATTCTTAAGAAGTTCTGCCTCTCCAGAACAAATGGAACATAAGAAGGTCTACCCTACTCAAAGAACCCTCTTTTATGTTGATGAACTATGTCCTATCTCTCTCCAAAAATACATTGAAGCTCCCAAAACCCTCTAAGAATGCATATGCTTGGGTCAACTTGGAATTTTGATATTTTTTGTCAGCAGGAAGGGAAGAAACGAAAGTGAGGTAAGTAAGGTGTAATTTTTTTTCTCATAGGCGAGAAATTTACTGTNTTTGTCAGCAGGAAGGGAAGAAACGAAAGTGAGGTAAGTAAGGTGTAATTTTTTTTTTCATAGGCGAGAAATTCACTGTTAATCCATAATGTCAATCCATAATTACATATTGAAAGAAATATATCTTTATTTCTTTCTTTATATACCTTATAGATGGTAGGATTGATTTCCTATCTTGTTGGTTGATAGTGCATTTGAAGCAAAATTATTCCCACTGCAATGATGCGAGAAGACGCACCCAACCTTTAGCATTCTCTCTCCTCAACATCTTGCAGGTAGAAGGTCAACACATATTGTTTGCAGGTGGAATTCTCTCTCCTTGGCATAATGTTGGTAGAAGGTTTGCACATATTTCACAACAACATATATTCAACGTATTGCAGTGTAACATCCCACTCTTGTGCGCACTAAGCAAACTTTTCCTTGAGGACACTTGCTTGCAAGTGATCCATATTAATATACTATTGATCGTTTGATTATGATTATGAGGCATTATGGATATGATGATGACATGTTGTTTTGTTATATTTACATAGATAGGTGATATTGAATGGGTTCTCCTGAGTGTCCAGGACTTTCGACCTCTAGGATGCAGAGGCATCGATGAAACCCCTTGGACTCTGGATTGAGTCAGCGAGTGGACTGTTGGGTTTAAATTTTGTTGATATGACATATGTACAAATGATTATATGTTATGATGATTGATTATTTTAGCTAACATGATTCAATGATGATGCAGGCTAATGATAGCTTGTCGACTAAACTCACATGTGGAGTAGAGGGGTCATGCACGACAACCAGAGATTTTTAGGGAGAGGTGTGGCAGTAGCCCTGCCACAGCCTACTAGCACTCTCGTCGTGGCTCAAACTGTAGGTTAACGATTACCTATTTAGAGAAGACCCATGATGTCGTGAGGGCAGACTGCGACAGTTGCTCATGATGATTCTAAGGGGCGTGCAATAAGGAATGGGCTTTATTCCTTAGAGGCCCTTAGTCTCCCTTAAGATCACCTGGCAGAATATTGACTCTAGGGGTTTTTATGTCTACCAATTCAGTCAAGAGGTGAGTGGCACCCTTGGATCATGTAGTGCGTCCTGAAGGGCATGTCGTGCAAGGAAAACAGAAAGAGGCGAGTGGAACCCTTGGAGCATGTAGTGCGTCCTGAAGGGCATGTCGTGCAAGGAGAAAAAAAAGAGGTGAGTGGCACCCTTGGAGCACGTAGTGCGTCATAAAGGGCATGTCGCGCAAGGAAAATGGAAAGAGGTGAGTGGCACCCTTGGAGCACGTAGTGCGTCCTGAAGGGAACGTCGCGCAAGGAAAACATATAGAGGCGAGTGTCACCCTTGGAGCACCTAGTGCGTCCTGAAGGGAACGTTGTGATTTTAACTGGTAAGTGAATAAACCTAGTCGGCCCTAAAATGAATGATGTGATAAGTAAGAATTAAAAACAATTTTTCCCTAATGAAAATGTCGCCCATCCTAGAGAAATTAAAATCTAGGTCTAAGTAACACATGTGGTCAAAAATTAATAATAAATAAACATGTAACAAGAAGGGGGTAAGAAATTCAAATTAATTTATTTAAGTCAAATTACCATGAAGAATTAAAATTTTAAAAAGGGAAATGGTTGTTTTTTATCCTTTTTTTTCTAATTTAATTTTAGTTAAAAAGAAAAGAGGGTAAATGGTTGTTTCATCTACACTTGCTAAATTAAATTTTAGTTAAAGAAGAAAAAGGGTAATTGGTTGTTTTATACACTTGCTAAATTTGATTTTTAGTTAAAAGGGGAAAAGAGGGAAACTTAAAAGAAACAAGAAACTTAAGGAAAAAGGGGAAAGGTAAAGAAAAAATTGAATGACTAGATTAGTAAGGAATCTTTCCATTGGAACTTTATAATTATGAACTCAACAAGGAATTAAGTAAGGCGTAAGTCATTTAAGAAGTGTAAGGGAATTTGAGACACCTAGGAGCATTTTTAGGAATTCTTTTAGGTGGGTGAGGGAAATATGAATAATTAATTAATAAATAAAATTAATTTTCTAGTGCAACTAGGGGATCGGGCGACATGTGTACGGGGGAGGTTTTTCCTAATTAAAATTTATGAAAAAGGAATTTAATGAGAAATTGGGTTCAACTAATTACTTAAAAACTCTATAAAAAGGATGGAGGATGAGGATTATGGATCTGATCTTGATGCATAACATTACACTGTTGAATTTTTGTCTTGAATGAACTTCTCTTATGGGAGTTGGGATACCCAACTCGGGTAACGAGTGGTAGCTTGACCTTGCGAGGCGGGTTGGGTGCTAGCAGTTCTCTGGTATTGCGTGCGTGGCCCTTTTGCGGCTCGGGGGGCTCAGGGGGAAGAAGAGTACCTCTAGCTTTGGCTGGGAGGTATTGGTGAGGTCACATTAGTCAGAAAGTGGGAGCTGGACGGAGCGCGCGCGGTACAGAAACTACGAAGCATTTACGTTTGGCTAAGGTACACATGTTTAAGTTGTTATTTGCAATGAAATTTAAATTTACGCATGTTATTTCTCTATGCTCAGTTGAAGATTTCATTGCCATGAGATGTCTTGCATCTGCTTTCCTATGGTATTGTAATCCCCTTGCTTGTTGTATTCTGAATGGATTTCCCTTGGTGAACCCAACTTATGATTGCAATGACTTCTCTTTGTGGGTTTTATTGATTATTATGATGAGATTGTGTGTTTACCTTCCGTCCCTTATCCCTTTAGTCATCAGTCTATGCCTGAGCAGTTGGCCAGGAGTCGAATCGACAGTTGTCACTTCGGTGTTTAAAGACCTATAGATTTTAATGCCCTTCTTTTCTGTGCATGGATGATGAGTGAAGGATAAATTTTTCCCAACCGTCTATCCCTTAATTATCTTTGCGTTTGATTGATTCATGGTTGAATTATTAGTATTTGCGCCTTCTTGTGAATGAGTATCTCTGTGCTTTTTTGTGATTGATTAAATATGCGTTTTATAGTGGTTGATTTCTTCTGTGTTATCTTGTGTTTGATTATGTATGAGTTTTCCTGGATTCTTTACTCATCCTTCACACCGCTAATTTCTATGCGATTTCCCCAGCCTTTGCACAACAATTACACCATTATTTTCGTGGCTCATTACCCAACTTTTCCCCTATGATTTTCGTGGCCTTTCCCACAACAATTTTACTTGGCAACTATTTCGTTTTCACATAGTGTTTGCATTCGTTTTTACGTAGAGTTTGCATTTGTTTTTACCCAAATTTTTACCTTCCATTTGTATATTGTTGTATTGTATATTATTATTAGACTGCAATATTGTATCGTTGTATTGCATATTATTATTAGAAAGCGAAATTACAATTTCATATTGTATCGATGTATTGCATATTATTATATCGTTGTATTGCATATTGTATCGTTGTATTGCATATTATTATTAGACTGCAAAATATTACCAGTATTAAACTGCGAATTTACCCATCTATTGGCTGTGAATTTAGCCTTTTATTTGACTGTGAATATACCCTTTTTTACTGCGATTTCTTATGATAAAACTCAGGGAAATTGTTATATTAAAACTCAACAAATTTGAATGATAAACCACAACGAATTGCTTGGCAGCGAATGATAAAACCCAATGAATTACTTGACAACAATATTGTTGATAAAACCCAACGAATTGCTTGACAACAATATGGTTTGACAACGAATTTATATGTATTTAATGGATATGCATTGGACAACGAATTATTTATAATTTTTGTATTGTATAGCAATCTCTTTATGGATTTCATTAACACAGTCAATGTTTTCCTTTTTAGACAACAATCAAGTCTAGACATACGGTTATCAAGGGATAGAGATATAATATTGATGGCAGTGATAATAATAGATAGCGATTTGATTTTGACAGTAATTTTATGGACAACATATTTTCAATGTCACATATTGAATGGTCATCGTTTTTATATACTTAATAGTGAGTGATATCATAGGGTGGACAGACAAGGTGTTCACTCATTTAATCTACAACCATCTAATGTAACTAATGTTGGACTGTGATGCCATGGCTATGCATCGTTTCTATTGGTAATAATGGACATAATATTTTTTATATACAACTCCATTCTTTGGTTACATAATGGTTGTTGACAACGATCCTGTCTCTTTTTGACAACGATTTTAAAATACATTATATGGAAGCTCTATCATGTATCCTAGACAACGATATCATACCTTTATAGACATCGTGCCATGTATTTATTAGACAACCACTTAATGTATTCTTGAGCAGCGAATTCATTTGTTATTTAGCGATTTATTAGACAGAGTTATATTAAACAACCAACAAGTATCAGTCTAAGAATCACAATAAACATAATTGTTGAATTACAATTAAACACGTATCAACCCTTCTATAGATTTGTAAAATTGAGAGACAATCAACCAAAGACAATGGTCTCTTAAATTGCGTTTTAATATGAAGTTCGATATCATTTTATCACTATGAAGCCGCATATCAAATGGTTGTTGTTGTTTACACGAATTGGCCACTGAATTTTGAGCGCCTCTTTCTGGTCAATTGTGTTCTAGAAAAGATAGGCATATTACTAGGATCAAGTGACGTGTGCACTGAAAAGAGTAATACTTCTACAACCAGCATGTTGGGTTTCTGGTTTCATTGTTTCAATGTTTAGTTTATGTGAAATTTTATTGCTTTATCAAAGGTGAATAGACTTCACATGAACCTTCTTCAAAATCAAACCTTTAATCATGATTTTAAACATATACTTAACTACATTATCTAACATGTTTAATTAGGTACATTAACTAACATATCCCTTAAGGTGAAATGAACTTCGAGGAAAATAAAAGTAGATTTGCTACACAAGAAAATGATAAATTTTATTAATATTAAATGATATAAAAGTTTTAAAAAATTATTTGTTTTTATAAAAATATATGGGATTATAATTTGTCGGACAAGGAGATAAATGTTGAATTAATAGGACTTGTTAGACGTAATGGTTTTGGTTTGTTGGCGAATTCGTTTATTAGCTTGCACAATTTTAATTTGAGTGATGTCATCTCGTGTCTTGTCGACTTGTTGCTTGGGTGCATGGGTAAAGTATTCTTTTTAGTTAATTCGGTCTCTTAGCACGTTGGATTTTTCTTGAGTTATTGGTCTAGATAGGTTATGTTGCGTCGGGGTTATTGTCGCACCTATCCCCTAGTGACGACATGATTCCTGATGAGGGGATCATTGTGTGCCTTGATGGATAGAGGCAAATGATAACTTGGCCGGAGTTTGTGCTTCCCGATGTGGGTGCTTGTTCGTTGTAGTTGATGTTGGTTCTTGGTTTGTAATGCATTAATGTGTTTGTTTTTGCACGCCATAGAGGTTTCTAGCTATTGGTCGTCAAGGCCATTGTGTCGGGATGGTGGATGTTGTCCTTTGGCTTGTAGGAGTTGTCTTTCTTATGTCGAGCGGGCAGTCATTTGTATTGTCCTTTGTATCACATGTTCGTCTGGTTGCATGATGTGCTAATGTGTTGGGTCGTTGGTTCTTTGTTGTATGAATGCGTATGTTGTGTTCTTCATCAAGTCGTGTTGATTACTTGTTGTCTTTGATTGCCTTCCTGCTAAAAAATATTTTTTTTGCGTCATTGGTAATTGTAATGATTGGGATTGTTACATGTAAGAGGAAGGTCAGATAATATAATGGAGAATTAAAGGTCGAATAAGCTAATAGAGAACTAAAGCACCAATGTTCACATGTAATCAACCTAGAGTACAGGCAAGCCACATGCAACTAACTGACCAAGTGGAAGTGGAGGGAAGTTGTCAAGTAGAGGACATTTGGCAGCTTACCAAAAACACCAAAGCTATTGCAACGGGTTATGTACTATGCATAATGCATTTCCTAAAGTTAAACATTTAATGTTTGGAATTAATGCTAACCTGAAAGGTTAGCATTAATTCACTTTGCTTCTTTCTTATCATGTTTACTAAATTTCAACCCTCTAGTTTGCTAAGTTTGAAGCGTTTTGCTTTGATATGAGGCCAAATAAAGCTTCAAACCTAAAAACTTACGCCAAAATATAAAATACGAGTTGGAAAATGGTATGAATATGTTAAAAGTTTGGTTAAAATACTTGGTTTGCATGCAATACTAATTGAATAATGGAAAATCGATTACTATTAATCCTTATTAGTCAACTCTGAGTCACTGAGTTATGCAATACCATAAAAAGTATTTTTGTTGTGAGAATATAGTTGTTTCTAGGATGGCATATTCACATAAATATTTCAATAACTCGTGAATTTCATAAGCATGTCAAGTTCCATAGTCCTGCTCTTTGAAAATCAAATTCAATAGATAATGTAAGTAAATGAGTATTTTCGATACGGAAATTATGCCACCGTAAACCGTATAAAGGTTAATGATGTGTGTGCCAACACAACCTTCATCTTTGGCATTGGAAGTAGAGAAATGTTAGTCAATCAAAACATCAAAAGCATAGAGCCCTCAATTATATGTTAATTAAGTTTGACAAGTTTCATATTTAAAATTAATGAAAGTTTCATATTTAAAATTAATGAGAATGACCGTTGGTTGATTCAAATATTTCTATCTTGGTCATTAACTCGAGCTTTTTTAATGATTTTCATTCCATTATTATTTAGTAATGTGGTTATAAAGGTTACATAAAAAACTATAATGATAAAGAGAATTATAAACCTTTGCACATATAAGTTAGATGTGAAATTCATGGTGATGTGAACTAAGTTGTTTTTGGTCACGTGAACATAATGTATATACACTTTTCCCACTAACCAACACAAAACAATTGGAGGGTAGTAATGTGGAAAAACCTAGATTATAAAGTAACTAACATGATTGGAGAATTTTAAAAATTACAATATTTTGTTTTAAAACAAAATGATTGGATAATCAAAAGAATCCTTGGGTAATTTTTGGTAATAACTATGATTAGAATATTTCAAGCACATTTCTTCAGAGGTTAACTAGCTAGAACATGGATGTGATGTTGAAAATATTCTTGTGTTTTAAAATATTTTTCCTTTCATATCCATATTTTTGGCCCTTTGAGATCCCTATTTTTGGCCCTTTGAGGTAAAATTTAAAGTGACCAAACTTCTAAGATGTCTTTGATGCAATGTTTTTTTTTTTAATTTTCAATATAGGAAGGTTTATGATCATAGTTTGAAGTTATTTGAGATTTTTTTGTAAAGTCGGTGATATATTTAACTTCATTATTAGTCCCTGCCCTTTGGGTTGGGCTGGTAGGGACTAATAGTAATCGATTTTCAGCTTTTTAATTAAATTGACACAAAAATCAAAAAATTTCCGGTCTTTTAACCGAAGTTTTAACAAAATCATATAATTTAGGTTGGAAATTCATACACTTAAATCAAAGTTTTGATTTCGTCTTCTTATTTGGCCTCTTCCAGAGGCACAAGGAAATGATAGCTTAGTTTATCTCATAGTTTTGAATAATCATTTTTTGCAAACAAAGTAATGCTAGAAATGAGTCTAGAATTACTTCAATAGCATTAAATGTTATATCATGTTATGGCCATAATATTCCTTAGCGCATTGCATTTGTTGCCACCTACTCCATATGCTACCACCTATGCCACCATGCAAAGCTACACGATCCTACATTTTCTCTTCTTTAGTTTGTCTGTTGCATACAACATCAATCTGCCTGCATCAATCAATCTGGGAAGGACGAGGAACCAAGGAACCCTGCTTTACTATGGCATGCAACATCAGTTTGGGAACGAATTCTAATTCCTTTTGTCGAATACTAACCCCTTCTTCTCTGCAAGAGACAAATTACATTAATGAGTTAATGGTGCCTCATACTTCCGAGCATAGGAATAATACTCACTAGTCATACTCTTAACAGATTCTTCCTCGGAAAGAAATATAGGATGAACTCTTGCATATGCTTAGAAACCATAAACCTGTTATCATGAGATTAACAAGGAATTTCATTAATCTAGTAATATTAACCTACTAGAAACTAATATTCAACCTAATTAATATGGCCATATATTTCATAAAGAATTTCTACAGTTTCTGATGATAAGAAATATTACTGAGATTAACAACTTTTGCATACGACCTGTAAACGATAGGAGTAACATATACTCCTTCCATTGTTTATAGGCTGTTACCTCTCACCTCGAATATAAACAACTTCTGTCTAGGCGGTCTGATATAAGAAATACTAGCTACCAGTTACATGAATAATACTTTGTTCGCTTCCGAGAAAATAACTCATGGAGAGCAACCTTGCCTTCATTGTAGTAGTGCATTGCGTGCTTGGGGAGATGTCGACCAGTCACACTGTGAAATAGAGCCTAGCCTTCCTCCTACCCCGGAAGAAACGAATCTCAAGAAGCCTAAAAAATAAAGAATCATAGTCCCGCTCAGGTAAGGTACCATCCGGCCTGCCTTATTGCTTGTGTGAACTAAGCAAGGAAGAAACCATTTATGTTTACTGTAGGCAATAGCTCTTGAACAAGCTTTTGAACGTCTGCTTAAAGGGTTTCTGATCGACCTTCACTTATCCTCAAGACGTGATGCCTACCTTCTCCTCTATTGGGGACCTAATATTTCATTGTTGGTCACTTCTATTGTGCTAACCTTAAAGCTGCCTGGAAGGGATGCTACTGTCGGGTTGAGCTCTCACAGATGGACTCTTCTGAATAACCTTCTTATGGCTGGCTATTATTTCTCCCCACCCCAACACGATACTACTTATCACCTGAAATCATTTGACCTGATACTACCCTCCACTTGATGGCTACTTCATATTACCTGTCCTCAATACATGCACGCAGAAGACCACTCCAATAAATKCCCCCACGCCTCAAGATCCAACTTTCTCACCCATTTGAGAGCTAATAAAGTCTCGATTCCAGTCCCAGATCCCGTTCGATTTATCACTCACCGATTGTTTCAAAGGGAGGATACTTGTTACTTATGGCACCACAGACAAATCCTTTCACTCCCAATCAATATATTCATGAGAGMTAATGAATCTAAACATCTGAGATATCCTCCATGGTCTTGCCTTTGTCTGATCKCTTTCGTTCATTAGAGGTAGTGGACAAGGAGAGAACTTGGCATAGTACAATTCCATCAATCTGGTGGTTGAATAATTCTATATATGTGTTGAGCATCTGAATCGGTGTATGAGTTCCATGAATATAATGTAAGAGCATGCATTACCATTATTACATAACATATATTAATCTACCACGCACATACTTTTAAAATATTAAATATTAAATTTTGTATTATTTCACGTATATAATAACCTATTAAATATAAATTTTAACTTCTGATTTTTTATTTATTAGATTGTTGACATTGAAATACAACAAAATACATATTTACAGATCTGTATCCTCTTTTGATTTTGCAGGTAGATGGATTGGGTTGGCAATAAAATCCAGAGTCTCATCACCGGCCATAATCACAATTACTTTCTCCGGCATATCGTGTGAGCAAGACGCGATTGTGAGAAAGACATCAAGACTCCATATCCGATTCACTGCTATTCCCAGATTTTAGGTTATTTTCTTCTGAACAACCCAGGCTATAGCCCTTCAAGAAAGACCAAACCAAAAACATGAAAGTACTTGCACGCATTAGAAGGCACAGTAACTCCTCTCATATCTTTGTGTTCAGTAGTGTGCACAACATAGTTGTGTGGTGGGATTTTAATGCTGATAAACGATGCAAAGAATATATACCTCTCGGTGTTGTAGCCATTGTAATAATGTAGAACCTTGGAATTACTTTCCATGGCGTGCGAATATAAATTACTGTCATCGGTGTTGATGTCAAGTATAATTCACATATTCAAATTTAGCCTCATGCATCCCTTGATACACGTCATACTAAAGAACATTCAAAATTTATAATGTCTAATGTATGTCTGACACATTCAAAGCAACCAGTGTTTGTATTTACACTTTTCTATTGGCACATAGTGTTAGGTACACCAGACAAGTCAGCTACTTTAAATTCAATATTTCAGATTTTGATTTGATATGACTTGGACATTGAAGATCGTGCTTTCTGTGTTCTTGGTAGGTTTTTGCAAGTCCCTGCATTCTTGGCAGGGACTTGTTGCTCTGCAACTCTCTTGTTAATTTTGCATTTGACAATCATAGGCTTCCCACTATGATCTTTATCAATCCATGACTTTCTTGGAGAACATTTTCCTAAATACAAATGTTGAATATGTCAATGATTCGTAGGTCAAGTTTGTTTATTATGATTAACATATTCATCTTATTGTGTACTCCAATGTTGTGTCTCGCTTTATTTCTTCTAATATATTGATTATAGCTCTTCAACTAAATAAATTTTCAAATTTTAAGAATTAGCAAAATGGAATTCAAAGAGACTGTAAGAATGTTATAAGTTAGGATTTTCAAAAGTCTTGTGCTTCAATGTACTACATCAAACATTTTTTGATAAGTTTGAAATGAATCTTGCACTCTATATAGGAAGTATTGGGATTATTAAGTTTCATGTTTTTGTTGAAGTCAAGTGACACTCTTGCATAAGACATTGGGCATATGACCTTGGGCAGAGAAAATGTGAAATATAAGCAACTTTCTAGAAATAATGGAGTTATAGAATTGAAGAACAATAAACAAACAACTAATCAAGCTAGGAGTTTGAAGAAAATAATTATTGGGATGAAAAAAAATATTTTTTTGTGTAGATATTTTGGATAGATACAAAGGTGGTGATATTAAATACTAGATACATACAAAGGGTGACGTTTTATTGGTTGAGTTTGTTAACATGTAAACTGCAATTTTTTTATCAAATGGATTAACATTAGCAAATATTTATGTAATAAAGAGGTTAGAGGTATGAATTTATTTTTTTCTTTGGTGGTGGAAATCTAATGTAGTGCTTTGCCTTCAGCAAATTAGGGAAGTTCAGTCTTTTTTTTATTTCTTAGGACACTTACATTGTAACATCCTGCTCTTGCGCGTACTGAGCGAACTTATCCTTGAGGACACTTGATTGCAAGTGATCCGGATTATTATACTATTGGTCGTTTGATTACAATTATGAGGCATTATGGATAAGATGATATGTTATTTTTTTGTATTGACATAGACAGGTGTTATTGACTTGGTTCTCCTGAGTGTGCAGGACTTTGGACCTCGAGGATGMAAAGGCATCGATGAAACCCCTTGGACTCTAGATCGAGTCAGGGAGAGGATTGTTGGTTTTAATATTGTTGATGTGACATATGTACATATGATTAGATGTTATGATGATTGATTATTTTGCTGACATGATTTGTTGATGATGCAAGTTGACAATAGCTTGCCGAGCATACTCACATGTGGAGTAGAGGGGTCACATAGGACAACCAGAGACTTGAGGGAGAGTTGTGAAAATAAGCCCTGCCAAAACCTACTAGCACTCTCGCCATGGCTTGAACTATAGGTTAACGATTACCTAGTTCGAGAAGACTCGCGATGTCGTGAGGGTAGACTGCAATAGTTGCTCGCGATGATTCTAAGAGGCACACAATAAGGCAGGGGCCTTATTCCTTAGAGGCCCTTAGTATTCCACAAGATCACCTGGCGGAGTATTGACTCTAGTGGTTTTTTATGTCTACCAAGTCAGTCAATAGGCGAGTGGCACCCTTGGAACACGTAGTGCATCCTGAAGGGCAAGTCGCGCAAGGAAAATGGAAAGAGGTGAGTGGCACCCTTGGAGCACCTAGTGCGTCCTGAAGGACACGTCCTGTTTTTAACTGGTAAGTGAATAAACCTAGACAGCCTTAAAATAAATGATGTGATAAGTAAGATTTAAAAAAAAAAATTCCCTAATAAACTTGTCTCCCAACTTAGAGAAATTAAAAACCTAGGTCTAAGTAGAACTTGTGGTAAAATAATAATAATAATAAATAAACTTGTAACAAGAAGGGGGGTAAGAAATTCAAATTAAATTTTAAAATCAAATTATAATGGGGGATTAAAATTAAAAAAAATTAAAAAATGATTGTTTTATTTACATATGCTAATTTAATTTTTAGTTAAAAAGAAAAAGGGGTAAATGGTTGTTTTTCTACACTTTCTAAATTGATTTTTATTTAAAGAAGGGAAAAGAGGGAAACTTAAAAGAAATAGGAAACTAAAGGAAAAAGGGGAAACATAAAGAAAAAGTTGAATGTCTAACTTAGTAAGGAAGCTTGCCTTGGAAACTTGCTATTTTTTAACTCAACTAGAAATTTAGTAAGGTGTAAGTCATTTAAGAAGTGTAAGGGAATTTTGGAACACCTAGGAGTGTTTTTAGGAATGCTTTTAAGTGGGTGGGGAAATAGAGATAGTTAATTAATTAATAAAAATTAATTTTTTGGTGCAACTAGGGGATGGGTGACATGTGTTCGGGGAAGGTTTTTGAAATTTAATTAACTGAAAAATGAATTTAATGAGAATTTGGGAAGCTAATTAATTGAAAACTCTATAAAAAGGATGGAGGAGGAGAAGTATGGATCTGATCTTTATGCGTAATGTTACGCTGTTGAGTTTTGTCTTGACTGAACTTATCTTGTGGGAGTTGGGATACCCAGCTCGGGTAACAAGTGCTAGCGGTTCTCTGGTATTGTGTGTGTGGCCCATTTGCGGCTCGGAGGGCTCAGGGGGACGAAAATTACCCCTAGCATTGGTTGGGAGGTACCGATGAGGTCACATTGATCGGCAAGCAAGAGTTGGATGGAGCACGCATGGGATAACGACTCGGAGTTGTCGCATTTGGCTACAGTACGCATGCGTTTCTTTTTGAATGGTAGATTAATATTTTTCCTGTGCTTTCATTACTGTACTTCTATTGTGTAAAGAATTGTGTTTTACTCAACGTTTAATAATCAAAGAAATTAAAGTCATCCCCACCTTACGCTCACTGCATTTGAATGGATTTCCTTTGGCGAACCCAAATTTTGATTTATATGACTTCTTTGTATGGGTTTTATTGATTATTATGAAGATATTGTGTTTTATCTTCCATCCCTTATCCCCTTAGTCATCATTTTGTGCCTAAACAGTCAGCCAGGAGCCAAATCAATGGTCGTCACTTCAGTGTTTAAAGACCTGTAGATTCTAATGCCTTGTTTTTTTGTGCATGGATGATGAGTGAAGGATAAATTTTTGTCCAGTCGTCTATCCCTTACTTATCTCTGCATTTTTATTTTATGATTAGCCCCTGATCTTTTTACCTTCTTGTGAATGGGCATCCTTGTGTTTTAATTTATTCATGGTGGAATGATTTATCCTTGCGTCTTAGGTTTGAGTATCTCTGCATTTTTATTAATTCATCTATAATCGAATAGTCTTTGCATTGTTGATTATCTCTGCAATTTTATTAATAAATCCTAGCACCTTGTTGGTATCATCTCTGCGATTTTAGTGGTGAATCCCAGTGCTTCATTAATATATCGATTGCGATTTTGTCATCATTTTTTACTATGATTTCATTCTCCTTATTGACTACGATTTTATTCTCGTTATAGGCCGAGATTTCATTAATATATTGACTATGATTCCCTTTACATATTAACTGCAATTTACATTAAGTGACTGTGATTTGCATAATGACTGCAATTTACATTTAGTGACTGTGATTTACATATTGACTTCAATTTACATGGTGAATGCGATTTACAATTATTGACAACGATTTTTTATACATGAGCACTTTTTAAATCTTTTCACATAGAATTTGTGGCCATTTCACACAGCGAAATTATAAATCTTTTCACACTGCGAGTTTAATATCTATTGATAGCAATTTTATGCATATCCTGTGACTGTAAATTTAATATACTAACAACAAATTTATATATTACGAGACTGCGTTGACATAGTTAGCGAAATTAATTATAGATTTTATAGACAATAATGTTATGGACAACAATTTATACATTTCATATTTTTATTTTTACATAGCGATATCATCTTAAACCAACAGTATCATGTAGTTCCTAGATAGGGACACCGTACAATTAATAGAAAAATTTATCTCCGCATTGATTAATGGACAACGATTTCATTGATTGCGGGCAACGAATTCATTGAGTTTTGACAACGAAACTGATAGCATTTTCGGATAGTCATACTTTGCGTTTTTTTGGGGATAGCTTTTACACTCTGCGATATATATTACACTATATATTTACCCTATACATTTAATAAGACAGTAATATCATATTTCTCCTACCAATATCTTATTTTCATACATATCATATATTTACACTTTGCGATATATATTTACACTATATATTCACACTCTGCGTTACATATTTACATGTGATATATTTATCATATATTACACTCTGTGATATATATTCACCCTATATATATGTTTACACTAATTTCATTTATTTCCCATCGTTTCATATATATTATGACTGTGTTTTAATAAGACATCGTTATCTTACCTTCCCAACAATATCATACGTTGATGGACAACATTATAGTAGTTTAAAGGACAACGAATTTATGATAGTTGCTCTAGTTTAAATAGTGGATTCAATATATATTTGTTCCAGTTAAAGGACAACGAAATTGTGGAAATTGCTCCAATTTAATATGTGAATTCATTATATACTTGTTTCGGTTAAGGGATAGTGAATTTATGGTAATTGCTCTAGTTTAATATGCAAATTTATTATATATTGTTCAATTAACGGACATCAAATTTATGGTAGTTGCTCCAGTTTAATATGCAAATTTATTATATATTGTTCAGTTAAAGGACAACAAATTTATGGTAGTTGCTTCAGCTTAATATGTGAATTCATTATATACTTGTTTCAGTTAAGGGACAACGAATTTATGGTAGTTGTTCCAGTTTAATATGCAAATTTATTATATATTTTTCAGTTAAAGGACAACGAATTTATGGTAGTTGCTCCAGTTTAATATGCGAATTTATTATATATTTTATTCAGTTAAAGGAAAACGAATTCATTGTATCTGCTCCAACTTAAATAGAAAAATTATTATATATTTGTTTCAGTTAAAGGACAACGAATTCATTGTATTTGCTCCAGTTTAAAAAGCGAATTTGAAACATACTTACCCTGCGAATTGATGCCGTGTAATTGGTATGAATTTTAGACTGTGATTTAGACTGCAATGATGCAATGACATTTATTAATAAACAACAATAGGGATGGTGGACAACGAAATTCAATGGACTTATCAATCTATCTTATTAATAGTTTATCATTATATTTATCAAGAGACTTGTTGATAGACAACACAATTGTTAATAGACAAAGCCTTTATAGTTAGAATGTGTTATCATTGTTAGACATGGATTATTGATAGATAACAATTTGGATATGTCATTTATCTTGATCTAAGGCTTGTATGTTCGCAATAGAATTTGTTGCGAAAGGAATTTAATGTGTTGTGTGAATGTTATAGTTCTGTGATTCCCTTGCATCTGGTTGACTTGTCGACTGGGTTCTTGGGTTAGTCGTCATGTGTTTTGACAGTTAATTCGGTCTCCTAGTGCCTTGGATTCCTCTTGGGTTATTGGTCCAGTTATGTTATGTTTCTCCATGGTTACTGCCACGCATCTCACCTGGTGACGACATGATTCCTGATGAGGGGATCATTGCGTACCCTGATGGATAGAGGCGAATGATAACCTGGTCGGAGTCTATGCTTCTCGAAGTGGGAATTGTTCATTGATTTTGAGTTGGTACTTGATTTTGTAACGCCTCAATGTGTTGGATCGCACACCATAGAGGTTTCTATTACTGGTTGTCGAAGTCACTATGTCGGGTGGTTTATGTTAACCTTTAGCTGGTAGGCATTGTCTTGCTTGTGTCAAGCATGTAGTCATTTTTATCTATCTATTGATTATCGCATGTTTCGTCCAGTTGCATGATGTGCTAGTATGTTGTGTCATTGTTGTCTATTTCCTGAATGCATAAGTTGTGTTTGTCGTCTCGTTGTGTTGATTAATTGTTGTCGTCATTTTCCTTCCTGATTAAAAAAAAAAAATTCACTTTCTGCATCACATGTAGTCGTAACGAATGGGGTCATTACATATTGTATCAGAGTGGGTTCAACCCTACGACTGTGCATCGCCAGGCTTTCCACTACAGTAAACCCTTGAGTATTAACCTAGCGCTAATTAAAAGTTTAACGTATACATATGGTGATCTCTATAAGAGGACGCCATGGAGTTTCACGGTGTGGTGTCGTGGAAGGAGGTGCGACACCTCCAGAGGTATCCAGACCCTCAGAGTCTAAACCCCAAGGGGAAGAACAAGTCCTTGGGCTGGATTCAATTGTTGTAAGGGATGATGATGGTCTAACAAGGTCCTTCCAGATATTGTCAAAGGCCTTGATTCACCATCTGTACTGAGATGAGGTCAAGGCGCCTGTACCCTTAAGGGTCCACAACGTGCCCAGCCAATACCATTAGTATTCACTGCAAACTCAAGAATGTCAATTTCTCGAGTTATTTGGTTCCCCGGATGACGCATCCATCGAGGCATGGTGGGAGAATATGGAGATGTACTTTGTGCTTCATGAATGTACTTCCAACATGAAGGTCCACATGGCAGTCTTCAACTTAAGGGGAGAGCTCTTCTATGGTGGAAGACGCTCCTGCCGCATTTTTAACATGGTCGTCAAAGACGTTTCATGGGAATTGTTTGAGGAATGGTTCCAGGAGAGGTATCTTTCTGAGGAATTCATTGAGCATTAGCTTGACGAGTTCAACGCCTTGCGACAGGGTGGTCGCACGATGCCCCAGTATGAGGCCCATTTTTGGAGCTTCTTCGGTATGCTCCGCACTAAATTACCAAGAAACTTAAGGTCAATGAGTTCGTGTTGGGACTTAATGTTAGAATTCAACTTCTACTTCGGGTACCAGGAATACTGTACCAAAGAAAGTGTGTTGGATTGTGGGGAACTACATTACTAGTGTAACTGCCCAGAGGAGAGGACCGGAGCATATGGATCATCCGGACCCACTACCGTGGGAGTTTTGGGAAAGGCCCATCGGATTCTTGCAGCAGTGAATAATCACCAGGAAGATCACTAGTTGATTGTGCTCGATATGTTAAGTACCGTCAGTAACTAGACCATTAGTATTTTGATAAATCCTGGTGCTGCAAAAAGTTTCATTTCTTAGGCAGCGCTAAAAAGAATTAAGGTAAAGGAAGTTGAACAGGGTGAGTTTATCTTTGTAGAATGGCTTCGGGAGACAAACAGAAGGTTAGAGGGAAGGGTACGAGATGTAGCCTTAACCTGGGATAGTTGTCACTAGGGACAACCTGTACATCACGATCTTAGGATCTTGTGACATCGTGATCAGTAGAGAATGGTTGGAATCACATGAGGCGATACTCAACTGTAAGATGAAATGGTTGATCTTGGTTGTTGATGAGGGACAAAGACACATGATTGTAGGTCGGAACCAGGGAGTTTCTCTGAGGTTCATCTCTTCCTTGCAACTCCAGAAGAGCATGCGTAAGGGATGTAAGATTTATGCAATCCTTGCATTAAATGAGAAGGGAGTAGCGGAAGGTCTAGAACACATTCCAGTGGTGAGAGAGTTTGAGGACGTCTTCCCTAGGGAGCTACCTAGGATGCCGCTAGAGAGGGAATTTGAATTTACCGTAGACATAAAACTAAGGACTAAATCGATAGAAAGAATGCCTTATCGGATGTCGACTCTGAAGTTACAGGAGTTAAAAATGCAACTAAAGGAGTTGTTGGACCTGGGACTTATACATCCCAGTGTGTCACCGTGGGGTGCACCTGTTATTTTCATTCAAAGGAAGGATGGGTCGTGGAGACTCTGCATTGACTACTGTCAATTGAACAAGGCAACGATCAAGAATCAATATCCATTGCCAAGGATTGATGATCTGTTTGATCAGATGAAAGGCACATCGATGTTTCAAAGTTCGACTTGAGATCAGGGTATCACTAGTTAAGGATCAAGGAGGATGACGTCCCTAAGACCTCCTTTAAAAAGAGTTTGGGACATTACAAGTTTATTGTTTTACCATTTGGACTAACGAACGCCCCATGGGTAATTATGAGTTTAATGTACAGGTGTTTTGCGACTACTTGGACAAGTTCGTCCAAGTATTCATTGACAATATTTTGATTTACTCTCGAATGATGGAGGAGCATGATGAGCACTTGTGCTTAGTACTACAGTGTCTGCAAGAGAACAAATTGTATGGGAAATTGTCTAAATGCTCATTTTATCTATCAAATATTCACTACTTAGGGCATGTCATCTCCGGTGAATGTATATCCATGGATCCAGCAAAGGTCGAGGCTATTATGGAATGGCTTGTGCCGACGAATGTCCCAGAAGTGCGTAGATTCCTGGGTGTAGCGGGATACTATCGACGATTCGTCGAGGGTTTTTCAAAGATATAAAATTCGATTATGGAATTGCAGTAGAAGAATAAGAATTTTGTTGGGACTCAGAAATGTGCATAAGCATTTGGAGGCTCAAGGAGTTGTTGACGACAACACTGATACTAAAGGTCCCTGACATGGACGTAGACTTCTGGGTATGCATTGACGCATCCAAGGAAGGCTTAGTTGGAGTCTTGATGCAAGACAATCAAATGATCGCTTACATCTCGAGAAATTTGAGAAGGCTTGAGGAGAACTATGCGATGAACAATTTGGAGTGTTAGCCATTGTTTATGCCTCGAGAGTTGGCACTACCTTATTGGACGAAAATGAGAACTAAAAAAGGACCACTTTGGACTACAACACATCTTTACGCAAGGTGACTTGAACATGTGACAATGTCGTTGGTCGAAATTGCTTAGCGAGTATGATTTAGAGATTACTTACATAAAGGGAACAATGAACACAGTGGTTGATGCATTGAGTCAGAGACCGCGCATATTTTTGGTGATGCCTCTTCATACGAATCTATGTGAAAATATTATAACTTTATAGCATGATGATGACTGGTACAAAGAGGTCAAGGATTTAATCGAACAAAACACAATGATGGTACCAATATTTGAAGGATTTACATTGGACGACGACAAATTATTGAGATTTAAAAGTCAAATTTATGTACTGCCCAACGACGGGTTGAGGAGCTTGATCCTAAATGAGGCTCACATAGCAATATACATGGCTCATCCTGAAGTCACGAAGATGAGGGCAGACCTTAAACCCTTATTCTTATGGAAAGGAACTAAGGAATACATAGTCAACTAGGTGGCCAGATGTCTAGAATGTCAGCAGGTGAAGGATGAACATAGACATTCAACAGGATTACTACAGCCACACGCTATTTCAGAATTGAAATGGGAGATCATTTCGATAGATTTCATTGTTGGATTTCCACTAACAACAAGGAGACACAACTCGATTTTTGTGGTAGTCGACACTCTGACAAAGAGTGCTCATTTTATTCTTGTGCGTACGGCGTATCAGGCACCTGACATAGCTAGAGTTTTCATCAGTGAGATTGTGAGGCTGCATGGCATGCCTAAGAGGATTATATTTGATTGAGGATCGATGTTTACTTGACAATTTTGGACTAGTTTCCAAGAGGCATTGAGAACCCAACTTAACTTTAGTACTATGTATCATCCAGAGACAGACAATCAGACCGAATGAACAAACCAAATCTTGGAGGACATGTTGTGCATGTACATGATGGACCAACAAAATCATTGGGAATAATTCTTGTCACCGGTAGAATTTGCATATAACAAAATCTATCAAAGAACCATTATGATGGCGCCCTTCGAGTTTCTTTATGGGCGACCGTGTCAGATGCCTTTGAGTTGGGATCGACTTGAGGATAGGGTCCTGGTGGGACTATAAGCAATCCAAGAAATGGAAGATCAAATGCAAACAATAAGACAATGGATCAAAGAAGTGCATGATCAGCATAAGAGTTATGTCGATGCGCACCGTGTCGACCATAGTTACGAAGTTGGCAATCAATTTTTCTTGTGGGTGGAACTGCATAAGAGTTTGATCAAGTTTGGAAAGGGTGCTAAACTATCTCCTAGGTTCATGAGATCTGGTGAGATTGTGGAAAAGAGAGGGTCATGGCCTATTGACTAGCCTTGTCTGATGCTTGAGGCATGTGCACGATGTCTTTCACATCTTTATTTGAGACATTATGTTAGTGATCCTACACCTATTTTGACTTGATTACATTGCAGGTATCAGATGAGGGTGCGCTCATGGCTGAACCAATCCGCAGCCTGGACCATCGCATTCGATAGCTACGATTTCAAACAGTAGATCAGGTCAAGGTCCAGTGGGACAACTATAGTCCGCACTCGGCGACCTCGGAGGATGCATATGATATGCGCCAGAAGTTTCCATTTTTGTTGATGGATAGACTTATGATACTGTGATACACTTTATTTTGACAATAAACTTCAAGATGAAGTTTAAAACAGGAGGGGGTGTATGTAACATCCCGCTCTTGCACGCACTGAGTGAACTTATTCTTAAGGACACTTGCTTGCAAGTGATCCAGATTATTATACTATTGGTCGTTTGATTAAGATTATGAGGCATTATGGATATGATGATATGTTATTTTTTTGTATTGGAATAGACAAGTGTTATTGACTGGGTTATCCTGAGTGTGCAAGACTTTGGACCTCGAGGATGTAGGGGCATCGATGAAACCCCTTGGACTCTGGATCGATTCAGGGAGAGGACTGTTGCGTTGAGTATTCTTGATGTGACATATGTACATATGATTAGATGTTATTATGATTGGTTATTTTGCTGACATGATTCGTTGATGATGCAGGCTGACGATAGCTTGTCAACTAGACTCACATGTGGAGCAGAGGAATCACATAGGAAAACCAAATACTTGAGGGAGAGGTGTGGACAACAACCCTGCCACAGCCTACTAGAACTCTCGTCGTGGCTCGAACTGTAGGTTAACGATTACCTAGTTCGAGAAGACCCACGATGTCATGAGGGCAGACTGTGACAGTCGCTTGCGATGATTCTAAGGAACACACAATAAGGTAGGGGACTTATTATTTAGAGGCCCTTAGTCTTCCACAAGATTACCTAGCAGAGTATTGACTCCAGGGGTTTTCTATGTCTACCAAATAATTCAAGAGGCTAGTGGCACCCTTGGAGCATGAAGTGCGTCCTGAAGGGCACGTCGCACAAGGAAAACAAAAAGAGGCGAGTGGCACCCTTGGAGCACCTAGTGCGTCCTGAAGGGCACGTCGTGTTTTTAACTGGTAAATGAATAAACCTAGATGGACTTAAAACAAATGATGTGATGAGTAAGATTTCAAAATAATTTTCCCTAATAAAAATGTCGCCCAGCCTAGAGAAATTAAAAACCTAGGTCTAAGTAGAACTTGTGGTAAAAAAATAAAATAATAATAAATAAACTTGTAACAAGAAGGGGGGCAAGAAATTCAAATTAAATTTTAAAACCAAATTATAATGGGGGATTATAATTTAAAAATTAATAAATGATTGTTTTATCTACATATGCTGATTTAATTTTTAGTTAAAAAGAAAAAGGGGTAAATGGTTGTTTTTCTACACTTGCTAAATTGATTTTTATTTAAAAAGGGAAAATAGGGAAACTTAAAAGAAATAGGAAACTAAAGGAAAAAGGGGAAACATAAAGAAAAAGTTGAATGCCTAACTTAGTAAGGAATCTTGCCTTGGGAACTTGCTATTTTTTAACTCAACTAGGAATTTAGTAAGGCGTAAGTCATTTAAGAAGTGTAAGGGAATTTTGGGACACCTAGGAGCTTTTTTAGGAATGCTTTTAGGTGGGTGAGGGAAATAGGGATAATTAATTAATTAATAAAAAGTAATTTTCTGGTGCAACTAGGGGATCGATGACATGTGTATGGGGAAGGTTTTTCAAATTTAATTAACTGAAAAGGGAATTTAATGAGAATTTGGGAAACTAATTACTTGAAAACTCTATCAAAAGGACGGAGGAGGAGAAGTATGAATCTGATATTTATGTGTAACCTTACATTATTGAATTTAGTCTTGACTGAACTTAGCTTGTGGGAGTTGGGATACCCATCTCGGGTAACAAGTGCTAGTTCGACCTTGCAAGGCGAGCTGGGTGCTAGCGGTTCTCTAGTATTTTGTGTGGTCCATTTGTGGCTCAAGGGGCTCAGGGGGAAGAAGAGTACCCCTAGCGTTGGCTGGGAGGTACAGGTGAGGTCACATCCATCGGTAAGTGAGAGATGGATGGAGCACGCATGAGACAACGATTCAGAGCTGTTGCATTTGGCTACGGTATGCATGCATTTATTTTTGAATGGTAGATTAATATGTTCCTGCGCTTTCATTACTGCACTTCTATTGTGTAAAGAATGTTGTTTTACTCAGCATTTTATAATCAAAGAACTTAAAGTCATCCCCGCCTTACACTCATTTCATTTGAATGGATTTCCTTTGGCGGGCCCAAATTATGATTTATATGACTTCTTTGTGTGGTTTTTATTGATTATTATGAAGAGATTGTGTTTTTATATTCTGTCCCTTATCCCCTTAGTCATTAGTCTGTGCCTGAGCAGTTGGTCAAGAGCCGAATCGACGATCATCACTTTGGTGTTTAAAGACCTATAGATTCTAATGCCCTTCTTTTATGTGTATGGATGATGAGTGAAGGATAATTTTTTTCTCAGTCGTTTCTCTCTTTCTTATCTCTACATTTTTCTTTTATGATTAACCCCTGATCTTTGTTCTTTCTTGTGAATGAGCATCCTTGCATTTTGATTGATTCATGGCAGTATGATTTATCCTTGCATCTTGGGTTTGAGTATCTCTGTGTTTTTGTTGATTCATCTCTGATTGAATATCCTTTGCATTGTTGATTATCTCTGCGATTTTATTGATAAATCCCAACACCTTATGGGTATCATCTCTATTATTTTAATGGTGAATCCAAGTGTTTCTTTAGTATATCGACTACGACTTCTTCATCATTTTTTACTCCGATTTGATTCTCCTTATTGATTGCTATTTGATTCTCTTTATAGGCTACGATTTCATTAATATATTGACTGCGATTCCCTTTACATATTGAATACAATTTACATTTAGTGATTGTGATATACATATTGACTGCAATTTACACAGTGACTGCGATTTACATTTATTGGCGATGATTTTTATACATGAGTGATTTTTAAATCTTTTCACACAAAATTTATGTGGCCATTTCACACTGCGAAATTATAAAGATTTTCACACTGTGAGTTTAATATCTATTGATAGTGATTTTATGCATATCATGTGACTGTAAATTCAATATACTGAAAACGAATTTATATATTACAAGACTGTGTTGACATAGTTAGCGAACTTAATTATAGATTTTATAGATAGTAATGTTATGGACAACTATTTTACATTCCATATTTTTATTTTTACGCGGCGATATCATCTTAAACCAGCAGTATCATGTAGTTCCTAGACAGCGACACCATACAGTTAATAGACAACTTTATCTACGCATTGATTAATAGATAGTGATTTCATTGATTGTGAGCAGCGAATTCATTGAGTGTTGACAACGAACTCGATAACGAAATTGATAGCATTTTTGGATAGCCATATTCTGTGTTTTTTGGGGGATAACTTTTACACTCTGCGATATATATTACACTATATATTTACCCTATACATTTAATAAGACAATAATATCACATTTCACCGAGCAATATATTATTTTCGTATATATCATATATTTACACTCTGCGATATATATTTACACTATATATTCACACTCTGCGTTACATATTTACATGCGATATATTTATCATATATTACACTCTGCGATATATATTCACCCTATATATATGTTTACACTAATTTCATTTATTACCCTGCGTTTCATATACATTATGACTGCATTTTAATAAGACAGTGTTATCTTACCTTCCCAGCAATATCATACGTTGATGGACAACATTATAGTAGTTTAAAGGACAACGAATTTATGATAGCTGCTCCAGTTTAAATAACGAATTCAATGTATATTTGTTCCAATTAAAGGACAACGAAATTCTAGAAATTTCTCCAGTTTAATATGAGAATTCATTATATACTTGTTTCAGTTAAGGGACAATGAATTTATGGTAGTTTCTCCAGTTTAATATGCAAATCTATTATATATTGTTCAGTTAAAGTACAACGAATTTATGGTAGTTTCTCCAGTTTAATATGCAAATTTATTATATATTGTTCAGTTAAAGGATAGTGAATTTATGGTAGTTGCTCTAGTTTAATATGTGAATTCATTATATACTTGTTTCAGTTAAGGGACAACGAATTTATGGTAGTTGCTCCAGTTTAATATGCAAATTTTTATATATTGTTCAGTTAAAGGACAACGAATTTATGGTAGTTGCTCCAGTTAATATGTGAATTTATTATATATTTGATTCAGTTAAAGGGCAACGAATTCATTGTATCTGCTCYAGTTTAAATAACAAATTTATTATATATTTGTTTCAGGTAAAGGACAACAAATTCATTGTATTTTCTCCAGTTTAAAAAGCGAATTTGAAACGCACTTACACTTACATTGAATGCACTTACCCTGTGAATTGATGTCGTGTAATTGGTATACATTTTAGACTTTGATTTAGACTTCAATGATGCAGTGACATTTATTAATAAACAACAACAGGGATGGTGGAAAACAAAATTCAATGGATTTATCAATCTATTTTATTAATAGTTTATCATTATATTTATCAACAGACTTGTTGATAGACAACRCAATTGTTAATAGAAATATCCTTTATAGTTAGACTGTGTTATCAATGTTAGACATGGATTATTGATAGAMAACAATTTGGATATGCCATTTATCTTGATCTAAGGCTTGTATGWTCGCAATAGAATTTGTTGCGCAAGGAATTTAATGTGTTATGTGAATGTTATAGTTTTCACATTCCCTTGCGTCTGGTTGACTTGTCCACTAGGTTCTTGGGTTAGTCGTCATGTGTTTTGACAGTTAATTCGGTCTCCTAGCGTGTTGGATTCCTCTTGGGTTATTAGTCCAGTTTTGTTATGTTGCGCCATGGTTATTTCCATTCCTCTTGCTTGGTGACGACATGATTCTTGATAAGGGGATCATTGTGCATCCTGATGGATAGAGGCGAATGATAACTTGGACAGAGTTTGTGCTTCCCGAAGTGGGCGTTGTTCATTGATTTTGATTTGGTACTTGATTCTGTAATGCCTCAATGCGTTGGATCGCGCATCGTATAGGTTTCTATTACTGTTCGTCGAATCCATTATGTCGGGTGGTTAATGTTGACCTTTAGCTGGTAGGTGTTGTCTTGCTTGTGTCGGGTGGGTAGTCATTTTTATCTGTCTATTGATTATCGCATATTTTGTCTAGTTTCATGATGTGCTAGTATGTTGTGTCATTATTTTCTGTTGCCTGAATGTGTAAGTTGTGTTCGTCATCTCGTTGTGTTGATTAATTGTTGTCATCGTTTTCCTTCCTGATTAAAACAAAAAAACAATTTGCACTGCATATGTCACATGTAGTCATAACAAATGGGGTCGTTACATACATCATGTAAATAATGGACAATATGTAACTTGCAAAGAACAATAAAATGTTTAATTAAATATATATTTTTTGCTTCATGAAGGTTCTTTTGCAATATTTCAATTCTCTACTTGTCTCACAAATGTGGACAAATAATGAAATTGAAGCTAAAAATTCAAAACATTGGAATGAACTCTTGGATCA